>MCJB01049430.1:265004-347223 GCA_002018475.1 Nicotiana obtusifolia
GTAACTGACAAGAAATTCATATTTACCAGGACGGCTTAATGAGCCAATTGAAGGGTCTTTATTTTCATATCTGGCTCGGAATATTTTTTCAGTGGTTTTTCCCTTTTTCTGGGATTTTGGTTTGGTTTTGCACTTTTCTTCGCAGTATTCTCCATTTGGATCGTCTAAACAGTCTTGACAGTTGCAATCAAGATCCCAAGGGCAGTGTCCCGTAAAGGGGCATTTGAACCACCAAGTTTTTGATCCATTTTTGTCGAAAGTTCGACACCAATCATGTTCTTCCATGATACTTTGTATGTTCCAAAAGAATTCTGTATCAGGTTCAGGGTATGTATCTGTTGTATCTTTGGGTTGGATCATTTGGCAAGAAAAGGTGGTTTTATTGGGTTTTTTGAGGTGGGAATGGTCGAAGCTTATGCAAACGGTTTTGTCATTTCTTTTGGTAAAGGTTGGTTCACTAGATTGTAGGGATTCCTCCGGTTCTATTAACTTTTCATAATTTGTGATCCAGGAATCAGGAAGAATTTTGGCAAGTTCATCTCTTGAAATTTGTCTGGGTATTTGGGTGCACATGGTGTTTCCTTTGGTAGCATCAATATTTAGGAGTAAAGCATTTTCTCCTCCGGGAAGGCAAAGATCCATGGCATGATTTTGGACTCGCCATGCCATTTGGTGATGAAGAGTGGCTTGGATGGAATCTTTGGCTTGAGGGGCTCCTTGGATTTGGACTTGGATTTTTAGTGCTTCGGTTACGTATGGATCATAAAGGGACATGTTGAAATTTGGAAAGATTGTGATGAAGACTGTCCCAGCATTCAAGGTAACTTCTGCAGTACCCAAATTTGCATGTTGGTACTCCAAGTATCTTGTATCTAGAAGAGAAAGTCGAGCTACAACAGGTTGACCTTTTCTTCCGTGATATGTTAAAGCGATTCGGATAGCACCAAAATGGATATGGGTAAACTCATGATCTCTCCATTGCCTGGGAAAATCATCTGGTATTTGAAGTGTGATAAATTGTTCCTCTCGAGTGGCAAGAATAGGATGCTGGTCAAGTTTTGAGGCAGCAACGTATTCCTTGACTCCTTTTGGTCTGTGCTGGACAAGGGAACGAATTTGTGTCCAGGGTGCAAATTATTTTTCGGCGAAGGCTGAGTAAGGGTTTATAAGAGGTAGTTCGGTGGAAGACGCCTTTTGTTCATCTGGTAGGATATCTACTTCATAGAAGTAATCATATTTTTTGGACAGGGTTTTATACAGAGTAGGGGACATATTCATTTTTGCTAAGGAAGACGATGATGGAAATGACTCAGACATATTTGGTAAACTGTTCCTCCCTCCGAAAGGTTGGGCTGGCTCTGATACCACATATCAACACTCACCCCAAAATACCAATACCTTGCCGCCACCTACCATATCTATAACACTCAACCTGCATATTACCATTCACCTCCACCCACCGCCAAAACTACCCAAAGCCACGTCCAATTTTCGACCGCACGCCTCCTAGACAATACACCCCAATTGCTGAACCCATCACCCAACTGTATGAGAGGTTGAAGGCTTCTAGTTACGTCACCCTTATTCCTGCTGTCGTCATGGAAAATCATTCCCAATGGATCAACCAAAACAAAACATGTGCTTATCATTCAGGTATGAAAGGTCATACCATTAAGGAATGCCACACGTTGAAAGACAAGATTCAGACGCTGATCGACACTAAGGTTATACAAGCAAAGGAGGCTACACCGAACATCCGCAACAACCCTCTCCCGGATCACAGAGGTGAGGGAGTGAATGTGATAGAAACTGATAAGGAGTGGGATCAGGAAGGGTCCATCAGACTCATTTGAGAGGGAGACGCTCCTAAAACATCTCCGGTCACCCTTACGCCAGTTGTAGTACAAACCTAGGTACCATTTGAAGTTGAGGTAGATACACCCTTCAGTATAATGGTAGCTCCCACACCATCTTACAAGTCTGATGCCGTCCCGTGGGATTATGTTGCAGAAGCAAGAAGAAAGGGAAAAGCCAAAATGGAAGAAACAGGTGCCGCGCAAGGTATGACTAGAACTGGCAGAGTTTACAAACCTGAGAATCTGGGAGGGACAAGCAAGGAAGCTGCACCTAAGCCGCCTGTTTTTGAGACTGGCACTGACAATCTTCGGAGAAGGATACAAGCAAAGGAATACTCTAGTGTTTACCACTTGAATAAGACTCCTGCTCAGATATCCATCGTATCACTATTGCAAAACTCAAACACGCACAAGAATGCTTTGATGAAGGTGTTAGGTAAAGCTTATGTACCCACCGGCATCACTAGTGGAGAGATCGCTAACATGGCCGCACATGTGGTGGAGAGCCACAAAATCACTTTGCATGAAGATGAGTTACCACCAAAAGGACTAAGTCACAACAAGGCATTGCATATCACAGTGCAATTCGAGGACAAGTTCATTGCCAGGGTCCTGAAAGATGGATGCTTGAGTTTGAACATATGTCCACTTACGACTCTAAAGAGATTAGATAAGGGCCTGCACGAGATACGAATGGGAAGCATGAACGTGAAGGAGTTTGATGGATCTAAGAGAGTCACTATCGGAGAAATCAACCTTGATGTACAGATGCGTCCGACTTGGTTTGATGTTAAGTTCCAAGTGCTAGATATATCGACTACTTACAACCTATTGTTGGGACATCCATGGATACATGCAGCTGGGGCAATGGCTTCTACTCTGCACCAGGCTGTGAAGTTCGAGTGGAATCATCAGGAGGTGATCATTCATGGAGATGGAAGCAACCCCATTTACACGAATCAGACCGTTCCAGTCATTGAAAATAGGAGGAAGTTGGGTGGAGAAACATATCATCACATTGAATGGGTTAACGCAATCGAAAACGATCGATGGTAGAGCAACAAGATAGAAAGCATACTGCTGTGGACGAGATATGAACCAGGCAAGGGTCTCGACAAAAAGCTTCAGGAGATCACTAAACCCATACAACCAACTATCATGGAACAACCTTTGGACTCGAAAATGAATATACTGTGCAAGAACATCAGGATTGGACACCTGCCATGGCGCGCCCCTTATTATCCGCTGGAACAACCCATACCACCTCTGCACCAAACATTCCATCAGGCTAATATGATGTGGGGATCTGAGGAAGATGAGATTTTAGCTGGCATGAGAAATTTGTTTCTGGATGAAGAAGACATGGACTGCAGCGCAATTGTTGAGGAGGAGGAGGACGACCTTACTGTTCAGACAATGGAAGAGGGAGCTATTCTCAAGAACTGGACCGCTGCACCATCCGCGGCTCGCCAAGTTCTTGGGTAGCCTGGCAAATTAGTATGAATTATTTTAAAATAGATTTGAGCATTATGACATTTTCAGTATTTTTCTTGAGATAACTACTCAAGCCATCGAGTCGTACTTGTTGACATTTTAAAGTTTTATTAATGAATTACGTTGTTTCATATATATTATTATTTTTCTACATTCTTTTCAGCATAATGATTTATATATACTGATGAACATACGACTGTGACATGTAGTGAGACAATGCAACATAAGGGCAGTAATTTGGAAGATCTAGAAGATGATATAATACTTGATGAAATCGTCCAAGAAGTAGAGAATCTTGAAAACAAACCAGAGTGTAATTTGGAGGAAACTAAGGCCGTTAACTTAGGGGATACCAAAACGGTCAAGGAAACTCGTATAAGAATTCATCTAGCAGCGTCAGAGAAAAAAGAGTATATCAGGTTCCTAAAGGAGTATGAATACATCTTCGTATGGTCCTACGACAATATGACTGGTTTAAGCACATCCATAGTAACTCACAAGCTACCTATCAATCCCATGTGTCCACCGGTAAAGTAGAAGCTTAGAAAGTTCAAGACAGATATGATTTTGAAGATAAAAGAGGAGGTCACCAAGAAAATCAAAGCCAAGGTTCTCCGAGTGGTCGAATACTCGACCTGGTTAGCCAACATTGTGCTACTTTCGAAGAACGATGGGAAAATTAGAGTATGTGTCGATTGCCGAGATCTGAATAGAGTGATTCCTAAGGATTATTTTCCCCAGCGCAACATACACATACTGATTAATAATTGCGCCAAACATGAACTCCTATCCTTTGTCGACTTTTCGCAGGACACAATCAGATTTGGATGGATGAAGAGGACGCTGAAAAGACCGCCTTTATCACACCGTACGGAATATATTGTTACAAAATGATGCCATTTGGTTTGAAGAATGTTGGGGCCACCTACATGAGGGCCATGATGAGTATCTTCCACGACATGATACATAAGGAAATAGAAGTGTACGTGGATGATGTTATCATCAAATCTAAAAGGAGTTCGGATCACAAAGCAAAGTTGAAATTTTTTTTCGACCGGCTTCGAAAATACAATTTGATGTTGAATCCTTCAAAATGTGCCTTCGGTTCCCTGCTGGAAAGTTGTTAGGTTTCATCGTCAGCCGCCGAGGTATTGAGTTAGACCCGTCAAAAATCAAAGCTATCCAAGATTTGCCGCTGCCAAAGATGAAGAAAGATGTGATGAGACAATCTTCCAAATGATAAGGAAAGATACTGTAACAAGCTGGACTGAAGATTGCCAGAAAGCCTTCGAAAAAATCAAGGAGTATTTATCTAAATCGCCCGTGTTGGTCCCACCAGAACCAGGAAGACCCCTACTGCTTTATTTGTCTGTGTTGTAAGGGGTTTTGGTTGCGTTCTAGGACAACATGACGAAACCGGAAGGAAGGAGCATGCGATATATTATCTGAGCAAGAAGTTCACACCTTATGAAGTTTGGTACTCTTTGTTGGAATGCACATGCTGCGCTTTGACATGGATAGCCCAGAAATTGAGACATTATTTTTGTGTGTACACTACATATCTCATATCAAGGATGGATCCACTAAAATACATCTTTAAGAAACCCTTGCCTACGGGTAAGTTAGCAAAGTGGCAGATATTAGTAAGTGAGTTCGACATCGTCTATGAAACTCAGAGGGTAGTCAAAGGGAAAGCATTGGCGGATCACTTGGCATAAAATCCCGTAGACGAAGAATATAAACCATTAAAAATGTATTTTCCCAACGAGGAGGTATCATTTGTTGGAGAAGATATCACTGAGGCGTATGATGGTTGGAGGATGTTCTTCGACGGAGCAACAAATTTCAAAGGAGTAGGTATCGGAGCTGTCTTAGTGTAAGAAACTGGTCAACACTACCCAGTATCTGGAAAACTCAAATTCCCGTGCACCAACAATACAGCAGAATACGAGGCCTGCATCTTGGGACACAGGTTGGCCGTCGACATGAATGTTCAGGAGTTGCTAGTAACTAGAGATTCTGATTTATTGGTACACCAGGTACTAGGAGAATGGGCTACTAAGGATACCAAAATACTGCCATACGTGCATTGTGTACAAGAGCTGATCAAGAGGTTCACAAAGATAGAATTCAAACATGTTCCAAGGATTCAGAATGAGTTCGCAGATGCGTTGGCCACTTTTTCTTCCATGATACAACACTTAGACAAGAATTTCATTGATCATATCCCAATAGGAATTCATAAGTAGCCAGCTTATTGTGCACGACATCAAGGAATACATGGAAAATGGAGAATATCCAGAACACGCTACACACACTGAGAAGCGAATGCTTCGAAGATTGGCCAACCACTTCTTTCAAAGCGGAGGAATTCTGTATAGAAGAACGACCTGGGATTAGTGTGATATGTCGATGCCAAGAAGGCATCTAGATTGCTCGAGGAAATACATGCCGGAACTTGCAGATCTCACATGAATGGTTTCGTTTTGGTGAAGAAGATATTAAGAGTAGGGTATTTCTGGATGATTATGGAAACAGATTGCATCAAACATGTTCAAAGGTGTCACTAATGCCAGATTCATGCTGATATGATACTAGTGCCACCTGACGAACTCAATGCAACGAGTTCACCCTGGCCTTTCTCTGCTTGGGCCATGGATGTCATTGGACCAATCGAACCCGTTACCTCAAACAGACATAGGTTCATTCTGGTGGCTATAGACTACTTCACAAAATGGGTTGAAGCCACATCATATGCTGTAACTAAGAAGGTCGTAGCAGTGACCGAATCAGTCATTACTGAAAATGCCGCCATCTCAACCGTGAATTGATGAAAGCTATGTGTGAAAAATTCAAGATCAAGCATCGTAACCCTACAGCATACAGGACGCAAATGAATGGAATCGTCAAGGCCGCCAAAAAGAACATCAAGAAGATATTAAGGACAACGGTGGACAACTACAAGCAATAGCACGAAAAGCTACTCTTTGCTTTACTTGGGTATCGAACCACAGTATCAACTAGGGCAACTTTCTATCTACTGGTTTACGGTATTGAAGCCGTTATTCCCGCCGAAATGGAGATCCCTTCCTTAAGAATCATACAGAAAGCCGAGTTCAGCAACGCAGAATGGTTACAGAACTGGTATGAACAACTAGCTCTCATTGATGGAAAAAATAGTGAACGCAGTGCGTCACAGTCAACTCTACCAGAATAGAACGGCAAGAGCTTTCAACAAAAAGTTAGGTCAAGGCAATGCACACCTAGGCAGTTGGTACTAAAATGGATCTTCCCACATTAGGATGAAGAAAAAGGGAAAATCTCACCCAACTGGCAAGGCCCTTACTTGGTTCACCGAGTATATACAGAAGGAGCACTTGTACTTGCAGAAATGGATAGAGAGATTTGTCCAATACCCATCAATTTGGATGCAGTCAAGAGATACTATGTTTAAGACTATGTTTGCACTTTCTATTGATGTAATTGAACTACGCTTGACCTGATTCCCATTTAAGAAGGGACACGTAGGTAGCCCTGTGGGTTCGGTCATATCATAATAAAATCTTCATGCCCCCCTACGGTCAGAAACTGGGGAAAGAACTCGAGTTTGCCCGATCTCATCATGTTTAGAATCGCTAAGGAATGTATCGCCCTAAGTATGCATTTAAACTGGGGCAGAAGTTTGAGGAGGATCCTCAAAATTCGAGTCATGGAGGTTACAATGTCGCAATAGCGTGTCAAAGTCATCGATTCAACAAATTATTCGCCCTCGTGCAATATCACATATTTTGAACTACATTTTATAAACAATTTATCAAATGCATGTTTTTCAAAAATTTATTTTTGTAGCAGCCAGACGTTTCACGGGGTGACTCAAGCAGGATCTCCAGACAAGAGCAAAGGCAAAACAAGGAATCGAGAGCATGAACCAACCTTTCCCCCTGCAAAACTCACGATTTTTCTTTGGATGCAAGCACAATGAACATAACAGGAGCCTCCGCAAATACATACACACAGCAAGATCACTATCTTCACACCGACAAAAGTCTCCAAACGCAAACACATCAAGCTAAGAAATGCTTTATCCTCTCGCATTTTGTCATTTCTTTTCTCGCATAGGGCTAAACACTATCCTCATCATTGCATAAGGCTAAGAGCTGCCCTCATCATTGGACAAGGCTAAGCACTGCCTTCCTTTACATAAGACTAAACATTGTCTCTACTCCTTGGATAGGGCTAAACACTGCCCTCACCTTGCATGAGGCTAAGCACTGCCTCCGCTATTGCATAAGGTTAAGCACTACCATCCTTTGCATGAGACTAAACATTGTCTCTACTCCTTGCATAGGGCTAAACAACTGCCCTCACCTTGCATGAGGCTAAGCACTGCCTCCGCTATTGCATACGGCTAAGCACTGCCTTTTCTTGCACGAGACTAAGCACTGTCTCCATTCCTTGCATGAGGCTAAGCACTGCCTCCACACTGCATAAGGCTAAGCACTTCCTTTCCTAGCATGAGGCTAAGCACAGTCTCCATTCCTTGTATGGGGCTAAGTACTGCCTCCACACTGCATAAGCCTAAGTCCTGCCTTTCCTTGCATGATACTAAGCACTATCTCCATTCCTTGCACGAGGCTAATCACTGCCTCCATACTACATAAGGCTAAGCACTGCCTCCATAACACGTAAGGCTAAGCATTGCCTTTCTTTACATGAGACTAAGCATTGTCTCTATTCCTCTCATGAGGCTAAGCACTGCGTCCATGTCACGCCCCGACCTCGGGGAGCGCAACCGACACTTATCAGAGTTACCGCGGTCGAGCAAAGCCTGCACAGTGCTGTATACCAAACTCATCCACAAATAAGAGAAGAGTGCATTTCATTAATTAGTCAGTAAGAAGTCATGTGAACAACACCAGTTCATTTATATTAGTTTTGCCATTAACAAGTCTTCGAAACAGTACATTGTACAATCATAGTTAAATTGGAAAAGATGATACAATTACAATAACTTTAGTTTGACATTCCTAGAAATAGATACAACCTACACTATGTCTACGGAGCCTCTAACAGAAAAAAAGAAGTGCAATGACAGTGCCGGCAACAAGGCCCCAGCTATACCTCAAACCGCTATGTACAAAGGATAGAAGATACAGGACCCCGAAATGAAGTGGGGCTCACCAAATCAGCTGAGGAGAGGGTGTGCTGCTATCATTTGATCAATACCACCTCTTATGGAACCACCTGCATCCATTAAAAATGCAGCGCCCCCGTCAAAAGGAACATTAATACATATGGAATAGTAATAGTATAAAACCAAACACTCTCTCAATAGAATGAGAAACAGTAAATGGAGAATAAAATAAGAAACCAATAAAAGACTCAAACAGTATCAAGGTGTCAAGTTAGGGAAAGGTAAATTTCAAATAGATTTCGGTAACTCAAGTTGGGAGATATTTAGCACCGATACCGCACCGTGTTTTAGCACGGAGTCCAATCTTACCCCGACAGGCTAAGTCGTCTCACCCCGAGACGTACACTTACAATACCACCATATGCGCGGCATGGCGTCCTATCTCAGCCTGATCGGTAAGCCGTCTTTCCAAAATGCGTGGTGGATCAACATCACATCTTATCGTGCTAGCAATAATCTCATCCCATTTAAGGGGAAAACATCTCAACACACCATCTCATCCCATATCAGGGGAAACAGTTTCATCACTCCTATGCCGAGGTGTGTAGTTTCAGGGTTAGGTTGTTCGGTCCTGCCCTTCCTCGGTGGCTATACGATACTCCCAAGGCATTTATTATTAAAAGTATTTACCACTAAATTCATATTCTTTTACATGTCACTCATTTTATTGGCATCACTGGCCATAATCTTGGCACATTGGCCGTACTTCATAATTCAAGCTCACTATTCCACTTTCAAACATTAACACAGATTGTCAACAACGAATATTTCTATTCAAGACTTTAAGCACACATTTGAGCAACTTAGGGTCTTAGGAACATGTGATTTCTTACACGATTTGACATGATCACTTTCATTTGGGCTTGACTCGATGTCACGGTATTTTAATACATACTCGTTCTTTGAACACACTCCCAAAGAACAATATAACAGGATAAGAATATTTTGGAACACATTTTGAACATATTCTTATAAATACATATTTCGACACCAAATTTATTCATAAAAGTCTATTCATAATGGACAACTCGGGACTTACAAGAACATTGAGGGAATTCAATTGAAAGAGAGAAGTTTAGTAAATATACCTTGCCTCGAGCTTTTTAATTTACTATAATTTTCCGGAGATCCTAGCCACTTCGATCTATTTAGAGATGTAGCAAAATAGAATACAAACTATGAAGGAGTTCATACTTCCAGCTCACTCGAGCATTTTACCAAACGCTAGGCATGCATTAAGGTTTCAAGGTCCTCCTATGGTGGATTCTTTCGCTCCCATTACCCAAAGTTCACCCAAAAGAGCTCCACAATCTCCCCACTACCTTAGATGGTGCATGCGTGTAAAATAAACAACTCCCACACCCAAGAATTGCTTTACTAATTATCCATTTTTAGTTAAATTCCGAAATTAGGGGTTAGGGTTTAGAATCTTACCTTTTGGTTGAAGACCTTGTGGGTTACCCTAGAGAAATTTTCAAGGTTTTGAACAAATATTGATGAACAAATGATTTAGAACTCTTGTTCCACTGTAGACCACCTTCCTCTCTCTCTAAAATGTAAGTTTTAACCTTCAAAATGACCCTTAACATTGTTTTATAAGAATGGGGTCAGATTTATAAAACCAAAAAAATGAAGCTCCGAAACACACTTTGCTGTTGCATATGCGACCGCATAATGCTTCTGCAGTCCGCACAATGGGCCGCGGAGTGGCCCTCCAGAACTAGGCAATTCTGCCCTACTCTGCGACCATTCTGCGGTGCCCAATGTGACTCATTTACTACTATACAGACCAGCAGTTCTAATTTTTGACTAACTCCTTAAATTTCTAAAAGTTATGCTAGAGTCTCCCATGTAATTAGGCCTATCCACCTGCCAGAGAATTAAAAAACCAATCCTAACAACATATACAAGAACCAAAGACGCAACATATCATTAAAACAATGCCAATCGTGGCCTCATGAGCAGTATACTACCAAAAAGGAACACATTTAACATCAACTGATACATAATTCATAGAAGGTAACTCTTAGATTTTTTATAGAACACAACTTTATAAATACATGGCTATTCAAACAAATGAGTGTATTTCTTCTTCATTTCTTCCTCGGCTTCCCAGGTGGCCTCCTCAACCTGCTGGTTTCGCCATAACACTTTCACGGAGGCAATTTCTTTGTTCCTCAACTTTCGAACTTGCCTATCAAGAATGGCAACTGGAATTTCTTCATAAGTTAATTCTTCATTAACCTCAATAATTTTAACCGGCACAATAAGCAATGAATCTCCAACAACCTTCTTTAACATGGACACGTGGAACAACGGGTGCACTAAAGACATCTCTGGAGGTTGTTCTAACCTGTAAGACACTTGACTGATCCTCTGAATAATTTTATACAGCCCGACATACCTCGGACACAATTACCTTCTCTTACTGAACTGCATTATACCCTTCATAGGGGAAACCTTCAAGAATACCCAATCATCTTCTTTGAATTCCAAATCCTTACGATGAACAGCTGAATAGTACTTTTGACGACTCTCAGCAGTTTTCAACCGCTCCTTAATGATCTTAACCTTTTCCATGGCCTGATGCATGAGGTCTGGCCCTATCAACTTCACTTCCCCAATCTCAAACCACCCAATGGGAGATCTACATCTCCTACCATATAAAGCCTTGAAGGGTGCCATCTGAATGCTAGCATGATAACTTTTGTTGTAGGCAAACTCTATGAGCAAAAAATGATCATCCCAGCTAGTTTTGAAGTCAATAACACAAGCGCACAACATATCCTCAAGCATCTGAATAGTCTGCTCTGGTTTCCTGTCAGTCTGCGGGTGAAAGGCTGTACTAGGATTCACCCGAGTACCCAAACCTTGCTGAAATTTCTTCCAAAAATTAGCCGTGAATTGTGCCCCTCGATCTGAGATAATAGAAATTGAAGTGTTATGCAACTTGACTATTTCCTTGATGTACAACTAAGCATACTGTTCTGCTGTGTCGGTAGCCTTAACAGGTAAAAAGTGTGCTGATTTCATGAGTCGATCCACAATCACCCAAATCGAGTTGAATTTGCAAGGAGTGCGAGGTAGTCCTACCATAATGTTCATATTGATCATCTTTCACTTCCACACTGGAATCTCTATGTTCTGTGCCAACCCACCGGGCCTTTGGTGTTCGGCCTTCACTTGTTGACAATTTGGACATCCTGCCACAAAGTCCGCTACATTCCTTTTCATGTCGTTCCACCAACAGACTTCCCTAAGATCATGATACATCTTTGTAGAGATCGGGTGCACGAAATACCTAGAAGTGTGAGCCTTGGTCATGATTCTTTCCCAGAGACCATCCACATTTGGAACACATAGTCGCCCTTGGTACCGTAGGGTACCATCATCCACGCCAAGAGAAAAGGTCGTGCTCTTATGTTTGTGAATCCCCTCCTTCAATTATACCAACAATGGATCGTTGAATTGCTTATTCTTGACTTCCACCTATAGCGACGATTCAGCCCTATTTTGCACAATCACCGCTCCTTCACTAGAGCCTGCAAGACGAACTCCCAAACTAGCCAACCAATGAATCTCCTTGGCCAACAGCCTCTGATATACCTCCAAGTGAGCCAGACTACACATAGATTTTTGGCTAAGAGCATCAGCCACAACATTAGCCTTCCCCGAATGATATAAAATATCGATGTCGTAATTCTTGAGTAACTCAAGCCATCTTCTCCACCTCAGATTCAATTCCTTCTGTTTGAAAATATATTGAAGGTTCTTATGGTCCGTGAATATATCCACATAGACCCTATACAAATAATGACTCCAAATCTTCAACGCAAAGACCACTGATGCAAGCTCTAAGTCACGTGTTGGATAGTTTTTTTCATGATTCTTGAATTGCCTAGAATCATAAGCTATCACCTTGCCATGTTGCATTAATACGCACCTAAGTCCGATCCTTGAAGCATCGCATTATACCACAAATCCATCCGTACCCTTTGGTGGAGTCAACACCGGTGCCATATCTAGCCAATTTTTCACGGTTGAATTTTTCTAGGGGGGTCAACCTCAATTATTTCTCTAGATATAACATGACCCAATAACATAACAGATTCAAGCAAAAATTCACATTTAAAAAACTTCGCATATAATTGATGCTGATACATGACCTGCAAAACTGTCCTGAGATGATCGGCATGGTCCTCCCGACTCCGCGAATAAACAAGAATATTGTCAATAAACACAGTCATGAAGGAGTCGAGGAGAGGTTTGAAAACCTGATTCATAAGATCCATGAAAGTTGTGGAGGCATTTGTTAGCCCAAAAGACATTACTAGAAATTCAAAGTGCCCACACCAGGTCCTGAAAGCCTTTTTCGGAATATCCTGCTCCTTGATCTTCAATTGGTGATATCCAGATCTTAAATCGATCTTGGAGAAGTATTTAACACCTTGCAATTTTGATCAAACAAGTCATCTATCCTTGGCAATGGTTACTTATTTTTCATTTAACCTTGTTGAGCTGCCGATAGTCAATACACATTCTTAGAGTCCCATCCTTCTTTCTTACAAATACTACTGGTGCACCCCAAGGCGACACACTCGGCCGGATGAAACCCTTATTTAACAAATATTTCAATTGTTCCTTTAGCTCTTTTAATTCTTCTTGTGTCATTCTATAGGGTGGAATAGATATAAGTTGCGTGCCTGGCATCACATCAACCCCAAAATCAATCTCCCTATCCGGCGAGATCCCAGGGAGCTCATCTGGAATGACCTCCGGAAATTCATTCACAACAGGCACAGACTCAAGTGTAGGTGCCTCAGCGTCAGTGTCCGTAACCCGGATGAAATGGTTGATACACTGGTTGTTAATCAACTTTGTGGCCTTAAGGTAAGAAATAAACCTACCCTTCGGTACCACATTATCCCCCTTCCATTCAATCACTAATTTAGTTGGAAATTCAAACCTAATGGTTCTAGTTCGACAGTAAATCTTAGTTAAACATGAATAAAGCCAATCCGTCCCCATTATTACATCAAAATCGACCATCCCCAATTCAATGAGGTCGGCCATGGTGTCTCGACCATGCACCGTGACAACACAATCCCTATGAACCTGCGCAGCCACAATAGACTTACCAACCGGAGTAGATACAGAGAACGGCTCATGTAGCTGTTCCGGTTCTATCCCAAATTCCATGGAAATATAGGGAGCGACATAGGACAAAGTGGAAGTGGGATCAATAAGAGCATACACATAATGAGATTGGACAGTCATTATACCTGTGACAACATCTAGAGAATCCTCTGAACTCTAGCGACCCCTCATAGCATAGAAATAGTTTCGTCCTCCCGAACTCTGTGTGCCACACCTAGATGCACCACGCCCTGCGGGTGCTGGGTCCCTCGAGCTTGGGGAGGTTCGGCGGATGTAGTAGCTGTAGAACTGGCTGGCTGTGTTGTACCCCTGCCCATGCTCTGGTGAGACGTATGACAATCCCTTTGAATGTGACCCCTCATTCCACACCCGTAACATATGGGCTGGTCCATGTAGCAGGTGCCATAGTGCATCTTCTCATGCCTAGGGCATGGGGGCCTCTGCTGTTGCTGAAATCTCCATCCAAATCGACCATGCTGTAGGATACCCTATTTCCCTGGCTGGGCCTAAAACGGTTCCCTTGCTGCTGACTGTGCCCCGATGGCGGTGTATTGGCCGAAGACTGAACAAAAGACTGGGATGGCCCTGATGACCCTCTCCTTAAAGCTATCCTACCACTACCACCACCAGAAGTACCACTGAAGTTGCCCACTGACCGTGCTTTGTTGATATTCTATCGCTCCATTCTATTCTTCATTTTCCGGGTCTCTGTGGCTTGAGAAAATGCCACCATCTTACCATAGTTCATATCAGGATTCAAGGCAGTTGTAGCAGCCTCATTAATAACCAGGGGGTTAAGGCCCTGTATAAATCGGCACACTCTAGCCTCCATAGTGGACAACATGTAGATGGCATATATGGACAGGTGTGCGAATCTCATATGATACTCCCACACACTCATGCTCCCTTGTTTCAGGTTCTCAAACTCGGCTGCACAGGGTACCTTAGTCTCGGCAGGCAAGAAATGATCAATAAAGGCATCGGCAAAATCACTCCATCTCACCGGAGTCCTTCCCTCCTCACGGGAGTTCTCTCACATTTCAAGCCAAGATTAGGCCACCACTTTCCAGCGGTAGGAGGCCAACTCTTTTCCCTCTGTCTCAGTAGCACGCATAACTCGAAGGGTCTTATGCATCACATCAATAAAATCCTGGGGGTCCTCCTCAGGACAAGTACCTGTGAACACCGGAGGGTCAAACTGGAGGAATCTGTTCACCCTAGAACTAGTGGAATCCCATGGCTGACTAGAAGAAGTGGGTGCAACATCTGATCTCTGGGCCTAGAAAGCCACTATTTGAGCCAACATTTGTATGGCTCCCCTAAGATGCCCATTGGATACACCGTGATCGGAAGCTGGGGTTGGAGGTGGAACTGGAATATTAGTTCATGGGATCGTTGCATCCTCAGTAGGTGCACGAACAGGTGTGGTCGGATCAGGTGTAGTGGAATCAAGCAGTGTAGTAGTGGGGGGAATGTTCTCACCCCTCGGGTGCTCAGCCGCATCATTAGAATAAAGGGTCAACTGCCACTCTTGGAGTGGCATTGGCTCCTTGGAAAATTCATGCTTTCTTTCCCGGCGCCATATACTGAAAATTAGAGCAATGCACGAGTTAAAGGAGGAACAATCTCACAGTCAGCTTTTTCGCATGATTTAGATCATCAAAGAAGGGTATTATTCCTAAATGCCCAATTAGCCTTCTAATTATAGATGCGGTTGACAACACACAGATAAGAAGGACTCTACTAGACACGGCTCCGAAACATCCTAGGACACTTTAAAACCTTAGGCTCTGATACCAAGTTTGTCATGCCCCAACCTCAGGGAGCCCGACCGGTGCTCAACAGGTTTACCCCGGTTGAGCAAGCATGCACAGTGCCGTCTACCCAACTCACCCACAGATAAAGAGAACACCAGTGCATTTCCATTAGTTACGTCATTAACAAGTCTTCATAAAAGTAGATTGTACAATCATAGTTAAAGTGGAACAGATGATACAATTACAATAGCTTTAGTTTAGCTTTTCCAAAAATACAGACAACCCATACTATATCAACGAAGCCTCTAACAGGAAAAAAAGAGTGCTATGACACTGCCGGTAACAAATCCCCCACTAAACCTCAAAACGCTATGTACAAAGAATAGAAGATACAGGACCCCCAAATGAAGTGGGGCTCACCAAATCAGCTGAGGAGAGGGTGTGCTGCTATCACTTATCAATTCCACCTGCTATGAAACCACCTGTATCCATTAAAGATGCAGCGCCCCCGGCAAAACGGACGTTAATACATATGAAATAGCAATAGTATATAAAACTAAATGCCCTCTCAATAGAACAAGCAACAGTAAAAGGAGAACAAAATAAGAAATCAATAAAAGACTCAAACAGTATCAAGGTTTCAAGTTAGGGAAAAGGTAAATTTCAAATAGGTTTCGGTAATTTAAGTTGGGAGAACTTTAGCACCGATACCCCACCATGTAGTAGCACTCAGCCCAACCTATGCCCGACCAGCTAAGCCATCTCTCCCCGAGACGTATACTCACAATACCACCATATGCGCGGCATGGCGTCCGATCTCAGCCTGATCGGCTAAGCCGTCTCACCACCATGACGTGTGGATCGACATCACATTACATCCTGCTAGCAATAATCTTATCCCATTTAAGGGGAAAACATCTCAATACACCAATCTCATCCCATATCAGGGGAAACAGTCTCATCACATTAACACGGGCATTTACCCTTCTATCACTCCTATACCAGCACGTGCAGTTTCGAGGTTAGGTTGTTCCGACCTACCCTTCCTCGCTGGCTAAACGATACTACCAAGGAATTCATTATTTAAATTATTTACCACTCAATTCATATTCTTTAACATGTTATTCATTTTATTGCCATCATTCGCCATAACGCAATATCATTCTTGGCCCATTGTCCCGTACTTCATAATTCAAGCTCACTATTCAGCTTTCAAACATTAACATGGATTGTCAACAGCGAACATCTCCATTCAAGACTTTAAGCACACATTTGAGAAATATAGGGTCTTAGGCACTTTTGATTTCTTACACTATTTGACATGATCACTTTCATTTGGGCTTGACTCGAAGTCACAATATTTTAATACATACTCGTACTTTTAACACGCTCCCGAAGAACAATATAACATGATAAGAATATTCCGGAACACATTTTAAACATATTCATATAAATACATCTTTTGACACCAAACTTGTTCATAAAAGTCAATTCATAATGGACAACTCGGGACTTACAAGAATATTGAGGGAATTCAATTCTAAGAGAGAAGTTTAACCAACATACCTTGCCTCGAGCTTTTTAATTTACTCTAATTTTCTGGAGATCCTAGCCACTTCGATCTATTTAGAGATGTTGCAAAATTGAACACAAATAAGGAAGGAGTTCATAATTCCAGCTCACTTTAGCACTTTACCAAACACTAGGCGTGCATTAAGGTTTCAAGGTCCTTCTATGGTGGATTCTTTCACCCCACTACCCAAAGTTCACCCAAAAGAGCTCAACAATCTCCCCACTACCCGAGATGGTACATGCATGTAAAATAAACAACTCCCACACCCAAGAATTGCTTTACTAATTACCCATTTTTAGTTAAATTCCGAAATTAAGGGTTAGGCTATAGATTCTTACTCTCTAACACGGGGATTTACCCCTCCCTCAGAAAATATTCATGCTGGTTTTGTGGTCGATATGCAGCCCACGAAACAATTTTCCAATCGCATAGTTGACTGCACAATATCATCTAAACTTGCCGAGTTTTTTGCTTCACTCGCGGCCAGTCTGCGGCCGCATAGTGGGTTGTAGAAATGTCTCTACATTCATAACACATAAGCCTACTTCGGCACCATGAAACCCCAGTTTTTTAGGTGAAATTTACTGGGCCTTACACTCCACACTACATAAGGCTAATCACTGCCTCACCATTGCATAAGGCTAAGCACTGCCTTTTGCAAGAGATTAAGCATTGTCTACACTATTTGCATCGGGTTAAAGTACTACCCTCATTTCATACGAGACTAAGCCTTGTCTCTTCTTGTTCTCGCATATGACTAAACATCACATGTTTCCTTTATCAAGCGATAGATATTACCACATACTTGCATTTCATGGGTTGAAACACCGCCATATTGTCCGAAGGCGTCATAGTCCAAATGCACTATCCTTATAGCCTAATGACACCATGCCATGGCCTGAGGTTCTCTCGAAATTGCATTTCATTATTCAACGGCGTCATAGTCCAGAGGTACCATCCTCATGACCCAAGGACACCATTCCATGGCCTGCGAATCCCTTATCGTACACTTCATGGCCCAGGACGTCATGGTCTAAGAACATTATCCTCATCGTCCAAAGACAACCCTCATGGTCCAAAGGGAATTTGTATCGTGTTTTAAGTTAGCAGGTAACTCGGGAGGTAATCGTTCTACAAACAGGAGCAATTCTTGCTCCGGTTTCTGTTCATAACATTCACATCCTTCGACTATCTCAAAGGTAGCCGACAATCAGCAAATGTTTACTCTTTGTCCCGTAACTTCCCAAACATTTACCTCAAATATTTGCAATGTTTAGATTTTCATTCATAGTTCCACCTAAAATTATTCGTTACTTACGACATTGTCCTACCCAAAAGATCCTTTTTCGAAACACACAACTGCTCTGATAACAACTCCATCGGTTTTGTTCGCCATTGGATCCAGAACTATGCATGGCCTAATTCGCATAACACCAGGGATATGTAGGCAACTCAAGAACCAAGGTTTGGCCCCCATTTTGTCCAAAAAACACATCATTCATCACTCACTTCAGACAAAATTAGTCATCATTTTCTTTACCCGACAACTTTTTCATCATTCCCGGGTAAAGAGGGGCTGTTGTTGATACCCAAATTTGCCCTCATATTTTTTTAAATGTCATTACTGCACCATCATCAAACTTAAAAAGAGTCATACAAGTGTTTTCTATAATTTTTCATAAAGTTTAAAGCTTTAAAATTTATTTCTCGCATTTAAATTACTTGAAAATGCATTAATTACCCCTTAAATTATTTTGTGATGAATTAAGCATCAAAATCTATTATTTGCATCCACATATATGTTTCATAATATTTTTACTTTATTTCATATAATTATATTGGTATTTTTAAGCTATTTACATAATTTTGCCATAATAGCCTATATGCTATGCATAATTACAATTATTACATTATTCATGCTAAAATAACATTTTTATATTTTTTATAATGTTAAGTTGTTATTTTCAATCATTTTATTGCATACGTAATTATTTTATTAATTATTTTATTTAAATAATTTTGTGTATTTGAAATATTGCCCAAATTATACCAATTTTTCGGACCACATTAGTGGCCCAAACCCCTCAAATCCATGGCCCAATTTCCCCAGCCCAAACCAGACGACCCCTTTAATCTTAACCCGGTCGGGACCCATTCTCCAACCCGCCCAGCCTCTCGCTCAATCCAGGCCGTTGATCTCAAAAGATCAACGACCCATAACCTCTCCCTCACTTTAATTACCCAAACCCCACGAAACCCTACCCACTCTCCTAGAACCGCCGCCCCAAAATCCACTCTACTCTCCTCTTCTCTAAGAAAACCTAGCCGCCTTCTCTGAAATCCCCTCAAAATCGGGCTAAATCATTAAATCCTTTCATGATGTGCTTGCCTTATTTGCACCATCTCATTATCACCCATGCACTCACGGTATTATTTAGTAGTCGCCCGATTTTTGTAAGTATTATCTCTCAGAATCAGGTGCAATCGTCCTCAACCTACAAGATTCAAACGAAAATCGGTCTGTATACACTCTCAACAAGGTCATATGGGTCCGATTCACCGAGGTTCTTCGCTAATTTTGGCTACTTGTCAAACTAGGGTTTGTCCGATCTTTTTGCCTATTTTGATTTGGAATAAGCTATGCATGTGATTTTCCTTTTTCTTGCATAACTTGATTGATTTTCTTTCCTTATTTTTGTTTTGATTAATTAGTTTCCATGTTTGTTTGTTCGATCTCTGCCACTATATAACCCCTCCCTAATTTCCCCTTTAAGGGCAACGGTAATCACTATCACTCGCTTACTCCTTCGCTCTATATTGTTTTGAACTTTTGCTCTCGGCGGGTTGAAAGCCAAGGCCACTTAAATTCGTCTAATTGACCTTTCTTGTTGCGAGCACTGCCCGGGGTTCATCTGAAACCCTTGGGAACTCTGACGCTCTAAGACTTTGGGTTCTACTGCTCTTTGTTGATGTTTGGGGTACTATTGAGACTGTTCTTCTTGTTTATCTGTTCATTAATTGATAACTGGAAAGTTCCTTGACCTTTGCAGTTTCATCCTCTTTCGTTTGTGTTCATATTCTGTATACTCATGCCACTGAAACTTTAGTGAACATTATGTTTCTATGCCATCTCTGTTCGTAGCCTTGTTGGCTCTGACGTTATTTTGTGACTCTGTTCTTTTCTAGCATTTGAACTTGCCTAAAAATCCCAACTCCGAGATATATCTATTACATGCGTTCAATATGAATGACTTTTGGCTCAATTAAGCTCGTTTAGCCTAGTGTGTTTGTGCCTGAATGCTTATATCTGCAGCCTGGAATGACTTTAGTTCCCTGCCTTGTTCAGAACTCTTGTGATTAATCCAATTCATGCCCGAAATGTGTTTTAATCCCTATGGAATCATTCATGTGTAACTTGACATTTCCCAAAATTGATACTCGATCATATTGCCATGCCAAGCATGCTTTCATGCTACTTAATGTCTGCTCTCTGGATATTTGTCTCCAATCCTATGTTCTCTAATATTTCCTAAGACTTTAGGATGAAATAACTAGCCTTTCCTCCTATATGTTGCCAAGTAGCACCAGGTCTAATGCTTGCTTGTCTTGCTTCTAAAAATTGACATTCCTCTCATATGTTGACTGATTTTCAGCATGCTAAAGCTTTCTCCTATTTAATTAAGTTATCGCTTTGATCACAAACTTGTTCTGTTATGTTGTTCCTTTTATTAGGCTTTTCATGATGAAAACTTTCATGTGAAGTTTGTATTTTACTTGTTTCTTTTCTGTTATACCGTTAGACCCTCATCTACGGTTCTACAGGTTAATTCTGAATCGTGCTTCATTTTGAAACTTTTTGGAATGGCTTACTATCCTATAGGCGGTCAATCTTGTCACTCCTAAACATTCTTTCAAGAACTATAAGCATAAACTTGCCTCATATGTGTCTCCTGTGACTTTCAATTTAGCCTAAACCTGTTTATATGTCTTGGCTATAGCTGGTGTTAGCTATAGCTTTAAGAACTAATTGTTTAAGCAGTTTAGTTAATTTATACAAGTATTTTATCACTTGTATGGCTGAATTTGGCATATGGGTAAGTAAGTTATTTGTGTGGTCCTAGTATTGGGCCATATATACTATTGGGTCTGTGCATTGTACTCAGGCTACTCTGATTCCTTAGTGAGCCTGGGACTCTAGGCCCGCTATTGCGCGAAGAGTAAGACTATTGAAGGCCCTAGGATTCCCGGGATTGTTTTTATATTGGGCTTGTAATTGCTTCATTTGGCTTGTACTGGTTCAGTCTGTAATCTGTCACCTTGTATTTTTTCTGCATGGGCCTGTAATAATTTGTAACAAACAGTTGGGGATTAGTGAAAATGGGAGAACTAGGATATTTTATCTCTTGCATGAATGGGTAGAGAACATTGCCTATAGGATCCTAATTGTTTGGTTTGCCATGCCTCACTCTTTGAAATTATCTGTGTATACGCCATTCACTTAGGAGACATAACTTAGGGCTGATACAATGACTTATAATGTTAGAGAGCATGCCTATTGGATCTGAATTGGATTTGTCGCGCTTAGATGTTATGCCTATAGGAGTTCGCTACAAACAACTGAAAATGCATACCTTGGGTTACTTCTTTAAACTCTGTGACTCCTTTAGAGGCCATGTCAATAGGCTCCCAGCTTATGTAACCAAAGTTGTTATAATTGTTAGTCTCTTCTTATTACACAACTCGCCTACAAAGTATTACTGTAGGATTCTTTAATAGAGCTATGTATTAAAAATAACTTCTTCGTCAAAACCTGTCATCTAGAAATGCTGCCCATAGGAATTTACACTGATTGCTGAGTGGTTCAAATCACATAGAAATCATGCCTATAGGTCTAGAACAATTTAACATGCCAAACATGCCTATCTATAGCTGTCCGTTTAAATAATCTGAGCATCTTTAGTATAAGCTATAATTGTCTGCCTAATTGACATTGTGCATTTGTGTCTATATGAGGAGGCGAATTTGAGCTTTTGGTGTTGATTATGTGTAGTCCTATATGTTTTGAATGCGTGCCTAGTTTTCTCATTTTGAGCAACCTAAGGAGAGTCTAGAACTACCAAAGTAGTAGGTCCAAAGCCTCCTGGACCACAGGCATGGGACTGGTAGTGCACAAATATGGTACGATATAGAATTGAATCAGTGCGCCTTTAAGTAACAACTTCAACATAGTAATTGGGTAGCAAAATATTATAGTGTATGCCCGCTGAATAATATGAGCAACCCCTACATTAAGGGAGTGGCGAAATATTATTTATGTTGCACGGGGTGATCCTTTAGGCTAAAGAACTTGGGACCCCCTTTCTTTATATACTTGTTTTTTACACTTAGTCATTTAACATAGATCAATGTAGCTGTATCCTTGTAGTCATTAAGACTTGTACTGATTCTCATGTGTATAACAAGACTGTTCGACTTCTAGATTTCCCTCTGTTTGTTTGATCACCTAGCCTAATTACGTAATTCACATAGTTTAAAATTCGGCCGGGACCCATAGTTGTGATCCTCGAAGAGTGCCTAACACCTTTTCTTTGAGGTAATTTGAGTCCTTACCCAATCTTTGGTGGCGTTGACTAGTCAAATAGAGTTATTTGCAAATAGGTGCCGTAACGCACCTTAAAATCGTTAGGTGGTGACTCTTCTCTTTTAATACCCATTAAAAAGAGTTGTAACACATTAAAATTTGCTTTCGTAAGAAAATGGGGTGCAACATTTGTCATTGGAAGGCCTAAGAGAGGTAGAGGTCGGCCGAAAAGTAATTGGGGTGAGGTTATTAGGCGAGTCATAGCGCAACTTCAGCTGATCGAGGACATGATAGGAAGGTGTGAAGGTCGAAGATTAGTTTATCAAGGTAGTTAGTTAAGCATTCTCCCTGTCATACTGGTAGTATTAGTATGTACTTTAGTATTCTGTTGGCATTAGATTTCTATGACCA
Organism: Nicotiana obtusifolia; assembly: GCA_002018475.1. Taxonomy (NCBI): domain Eukaryota; kingdom Viridiplantae; phylum Streptophyta; class Magnoliopsida; order Solanales; family Solanaceae; genus Nicotiana; species Nicotiana obtusifolia. Next base: position 288,028 of record MCJB01049430.1, read on the forward strand.
CCTGTCATTTCTTTCATTGCGGTCGCTTGATTATTTGGTTGTTATTTGTGCTGCTTTTATATGGCTTCTCACTGTTGTGCTTCTTGTTTTTCTCTCCTCCAATGTGGTGCTTATGCTTCTCTGAGCCGACTGTCTACTGAAAACAGCCTCTCTATCCCCACATGATAGGGGTAAGACTGCATACACATTACCCTCCCCAGACCAAACTATGTGGGACTATACTGGAATTTTTGTTGTTGTTGTTGTTGTTGTCTCGTTCTATAGCTCTTCCCTCTAGGATTGACTTTTCATTATTCCGTTTCTCAAACAATGTGTCACAACCCAATTTAGGATTGTGACCGGCGCTTGGGAGCTAGTGCTCCCAAGTAAGCCTCATCGGAAATTTTATAGAAAATCGGACAGAGTTTCCCCTGTTTTTGGACCATCCCAAAATCTTTTCTGTCTCAAATCAACAACCAAACATCCTAATATTATACCAAACAATTGTCAACTTGTCAATTAACCAATACAAGTTTCCACCATAACTAAACCACCAACTAACCACTAGAAATACTAATTTATCTCCAACTTTGATAAATGAGAACGATACTCAACATAAGACTATAATAACGAAAGAATAGGCATGACACTAAAATAATGATTATGGAGCGACTCTAAAATTTCAATTAAAAGTCCATAACAATAAGTAAAATCTCTGCCCACGCGAACAAGTGCTGTCTCTGTAAAAAATTAGCGGGGAATGAGTCGCTAGCTTAGTGAGTAATAACACTTAACCACAACCATTTTTATTTGGGGACATGTCAGAAACATGCTAGTATCTCAAAGAGAAAATAACATAAAATTTTCCCTTTCAGAAACAATAAGTAATTTTTAGTCTCATCACGCTTTTCTTGTAGTAAAGTATAATTAACAATTCAGTAATAAGCTCGGTAACCACTGTATAGTATCAGTATTCATATTTTTGGGAGGTTTCAATGAACGGATCATGTAATTGGTATAACTGTGGACTTCTTTACCAGAAGTCATATATAATGGTAGTCCCTACTTGAGGAAAATCGGTAACGGTATGCTAGTTCTACCTTCCCACTAGCGACGGCTATAACGGTAATCAGTAATTACAAGGTGCATCAGGTCTAACGAACCCGCCGTTAGCTACGGGATCCTTTAATGTCTACTCCCATTTATACTTATCTGTCTAATCCGTATATACTCGTAGAAACTATTTTAAAACAATATAGGGCATTTCAGTTCTTATCAAATGATATAATTTCCTTTCGATAACAATAAATTCAATTAACGGTAAAACAGATCTAGTGACAACGAAAATATTGAAAATCACGGTACTCATCACAAATAACGATTTCGGTTTCATATCGAGTAAAAGATTTGTCCCACATGCAACTCAAAATAATCGGTAACATATTCATATTAAAAATCATGTGTAAATCATGCAAGTTATAAAAACACAGATTGCGGTAAGATTACTACTCACAGTACTCGTGCCGAAATTCCAAATGCTTCACCTCGAGCAATTCGTACAAATTTCTCCAATTCAATCTATAATTACATAATATCGGTCTCATGTTAATTTCTATGTTTAGGCTAATTTATAGCTAATATAAAATACCCAACCCTCAAGGTTTCATATTTGACTCTTAATTCGTCAACTTATACTTACTCGTGCTACTTGTAGTTTAAACCAAATCAAGAAAATCCACCAAATACAACCTATTCATATAATATACTCATTTAATTCTTGGAAAGGTCTCATGGATTTCTCCCAATTTCTTTAACTTTATCTTTTAAACTGTTAATCCAATCCCAAGATCATCTCAACTTAGTCCCATAAAGAATCATAATATAAAATAATAGTCTTAAAAGAAGAAGAATTACATGAAATTACCTGGATTATATTGTTGAAGCTCAAGAATCTATGTCGATGATAAGGTGGAACAGAGTATTCAGCACTAAAAACCCCAGAAACTTTTTTATTTCTTTCTTTCTCTGCTTTTGTTTTTGTTTTCTTTTCTCCTGAAGCCTTTCTTCGTGCCCTTCCCCTAAACCCTTTTCAATCTTTGCCATATTGTTTCTGGTGTGTTTCGGTCCTTTTTGTTCCATTCATTATCTTTTTTTTTCCTTTTAAAATCCTACTAGGCGAAGAACGAAAATCTCCTTTTTTGGTTTCCAATTACGCCACTTCTGTTGGCTATTGCCTAACTAGCTCTTTATTTTATTTTTTTTTAGTTTGACTAGGTTTTTTTCTTTATATTTTATTTTATTTTATTAGTTTAATTTGTTCCTTTATTTTTTCTTTTTTATTTTGGACTTAAATTATTTTCTAAATGTCCAATATATCCTCACTTAAAATATTGGGGTATTACACAACGCCGCCTAAGTGGAAGACTTAGAATAGAAAAATGGCCAATGCCATTACAAAAGTGGTATCTAATAAAGCACCTAATGCTCCGATTGTCCAAATGGGGTGCCGAATTCGTTCATCAACTAATACGCCTCATGTCTTAAGTGATCATGTGGAGATAACACACAAAGATGATCAAGTGCCTCCCCCACCTCCATCAACAACCACTCAGATCCACGTCTAGTCTTCTCTCTAGCGCAGAGTGCTCCTAATGATGACCTTAGGGGAGCCATCCAGTTGGTTACTCAAAAATTGTGTCTTCTTAAGCTCAACAACTTAATGGTAGTCATTTTTGACTACTCATCAAGGGGATTAACAAGTCATATAGTGGATTTCCTCAAGCTATTTCATCCTGTATCTCGGGTAGCATGCCCGAGGAGGACTCTCAAAAGTTTGTGGATGATATGCAAAAGGCCCTTCGTCTAATTCATGTTATTGAAATAAAGGTTGATAGTCTAGTTTCTTACAGATTAAAATATGTGGCCTCCTCGTGGTATGAAATGTGGGAAGAGTCTTGTGGTAATGATGCTCCTCGGCACTTTTGGGATGAATTCATCGAGGCATTCATTGATAACTTCTTGCCCATTGCAATGCGAAAAGGCATGACATGGAATTTGAGAATTTGAAATAAGGCACCATGAGTGTGTGGAAATATAATTTGAAGTTCACCGAGATTTTTAGGTATGATCGATGTATGTTGCCTAACATAGGGGTGGAGTTCGTCGATTTGTGCATGGCCTTGGCCCCATGTCATCAAAGAAGAGTCGCCTTGAATTCCGACATGACCTATAGCAAGATGGTGATTTTAGTGTAGAAAATGGAATCCTTCAAACAGAAAAGCAGGTTATAGAGAGAGAGAATAATAAGAAATCCCAATCTATGCGTAACTTTGGAGGTTCCTATATTGGTGGTGGAAAAGGGTTGTACAAAAAGGGGTTATTTTTAACTACTAAGTCAGTTGCTAAGTCTTTAGTTAGCACGCCATCATCGAGGCCTAATTAGATCCTGTGGAGTCAGTCTAGATAGAATATGAGCTTCAAGGCACCTATACCACAGGTTTAGAGTAATATGAGCCAATGTTATTTGTCACGGCCCGCTTATGATTATGGACAGAAGGTTCATCAGAAGAAAAAATATCCATCACCTCGATAGAGTAGTAGTGAGGGTGTAGCTCAGCCCACCAGCTTAAAGGCTACTACTTCTGCAGCACCTTCCCTATCTTGTGACACTTAGGAACATGTGAGGCGTGGCTCATCTAGAGGTGGTGTGTAGGGTTCAAGAAGACCTGGTGATTTCTATGCAATTGGGTTGCTTGAATTCAGAGTCATCTCCACATGTCATCATCGGTATATGACAATTCACTCACATGATGTGTATGCTCTCATAGATCTAGTCTCTACATTGTCTTATGTCAACCATTATGTTGACATGAGATTTAGCATAGAACCAGAAAATCTTCATGAGCGATTCTCTGTATCTACTCAGTTGGTGAATCTATAGTGTCCGCAAAAGTTTATAGGGGTTTGCTATCATACTGCATGGCCGAGACATAATAGTTGACCTGACAAGTTGGTAATGGCAGAGTTTGACATTATAATGGGAATGGATTCACTCTATTCTTGCTATGCCAAGTTTGATTATCAAACCAGAACTTTTAGATTTTAATTTTCAAATGAGCCTGTTATTGAGTAGAAGGGGAATGTTTCATGCCAAAGCATATGTTATTTACTACCTTAAAGCAACAAAGATGATTACCAATGGATGCTCTACCACTTAGTGCGGGTTAACAATATTGAAGCTGAAGCGCTAACTATTCAATTAATGCTAGTTACGAATGAATTTTCTAAAATCTTTCCTAATGAGCTTCCTGGATTCCACCCGAGAGGGAGATTTTTTTTTTTTTTTTTTTTGGGTTGATGGTTTGCCGGATATGCAACCTATATAGATTCTCCCATACATAATTGCTCCAACATAGTTGGAGGAATTAAAAAAGCAGTTGAAAGATCTTTTGAAGAAGGGTTTCATCCAACCAAGTGTGTCGCCTCGGGGTGCACCAGTTCTCTTTGTAAGGAAGAAGGATGTTTCATTGAGAACGTGCATAGACTATCGGCAGCTCAATGAAGTTACAATCAAGATCGACTTGAGGTCAGGATATCACTAGTTGAAGATAAGAGAGGAGTCCAAAGACCATTTTTGGACCCCGCTAAGGACACTTTGAATTCTTGGTGATGTCCTTCTGGTTGCCAAATGCTCCAGAACTTTCATGGAACTTATGAATCCTATTTTTACGCCTTTTCTCAACATGTTCATAATAGTTTTTGTTGATGACAACCTTGTCTGTTCATGAAGCCGAGAATACTATGACAATCACCTTAAGATAGTCTTGCAAACCCTTGAGAAGAACAAATAATGTGCAAAGGTTTCCAAATGTGACTTTTGGCATGAATTAGTGGCTTTCTTGGGTCATGTGATTTGTAGTGAAGGAATCAAAGTTGATCCTCAAAAGATAGCAGCCGTGAAGAATTGGCGTAGACCTATATTGCTGATGGAGGTTCGTAGTTTCTTGGGTTTGGTCGATTATTAAAGAAGGTTTATAGAGGGGTTTTCTCCTCTTCCTTTCCATTGACCAAGTTGACCCAAAAAGTAGCTTAATCCAGTGGTAAATTTCTTGTGAGAACAGTTTCGAAGAGTTGAGGGATAAGTTCACCTTGGCACCAATGTTGACCTTATTAGAGGGTAATGATGCAACATGGCAAGGTAGTTGCTTATGCTAAAAGGAACCTCATGAACCATGAGATGAATTATCCTACTCATGATTTGGAGCTTGCAGCGATAGCGTTTTAATGAATATTTGGAATCACTATTTATATGGTGTCCATGTGGATACATTCACGGTCCACAAGAGTCTCCAATATGTTTTCAAGCAAACGGAGTTGAATCTGAAGCAGATGAGATGGTTTGAGCTACTCAAAGACTATGGCATTAGCATCCCTTATCATATATGGAAGGCCAATATTTCAGTCGATGATCTTATTTTGGAAGTCTATAGGAAGTTTGGCTAATTTGGAAGGACATCAAAAGCCAATGACAAGTTCACTGATTAGCAGTTTGGGAGTTATACTCATAGAATCTGGTGAGGGTAATATGATTATGCAAAACAGGGCTGACTCATCACTTATAATAGAGGTAAAGGAGAAACAATATGATAACTCTTTCTTGGTGCAATGTAAATAAGGGAGTCACAAAACAAGACTACAACTTTTGTGCTTGGAGTAAATGATGGCTTGTTGAGGTACCAGGGTCGATTGTGAGTTCTTAATGTTGACAGTCTTGGAGAGAGAATAATGAATGATGCACTCTATTTGAGGTACTCTGTGCATCCATATTCTATAAATATGTACCATAATCTCAAGGAGATCTATTAGGGAAATGACATGAAAAAAATATAGCCGAATTTGTTATTAGGTGTACTATATTGTCAACAAGTAAAAACCGAGCACCAAAAGCCTAGTGAGCAAGCACAGAACATTGAAATTCCAATGTGAAATGAGAGATTATCAATATGGCTTTTGTTGTAGGTATAGCTTGCACATCTCAAAAATTTAACTCGATTTGGGTAATTTTTGACCGACTTAAAAAATCAACCCACTTTTGCCTATAAAGATTACTGATACCGCAAAACATTATGCCCAGTTATATCTCAGGGAAATAGTCATGTTGCATGATAATCTAATTTCTATCATCTCAGAACGAGGTGCGTAGTTCATAGCCAAACTTCAAGAATAAATGTCAGCAAGGTTCATGTATTCTGAAAAATCTCAGCCTAGCTTTTCATCCCAAAACTAACGAGTAAGCGAATAATCTATTTAGATGCTCGAGGACATGTTAGGTACATGTGTTCTTGACCAAAATGGTAGTTGGTGTATGATTATTTATCACTCATCAAATTTTCATAAAATAATAGCTATCACGTGAACATTCAAATAGCTCCATTTGAATCTTTTAATGGGAGGAGATGTTGGTCTCCTATTAGGTGGTTCCAGGTTGGTGAAGCAAAATTGACACGTCCTGACCTTGTCCACCATGTTACAGAAAGGTCAAGGTCATAGAAGAATGGTTGAAACCGCTCAAGGCTTCCAGAATTCTTATTCAGATGTACGACAAAGAGTCTTAGAATTCAAAAAGATGATTGGGTGTTCTTGAAAGTTTCTCCCGTGAAAGGTATAATGTGGTTTGGGAAGAAAGGGAAATTGAGTCCAATGTACATTCGGACTTACATAATCTTGAAGATAATAAGCCAAGTATCTTTTTTGCATGAATTTTCTCAAGAGCTGTCCTTCGTGCAGCCTGTGTTCCATGTGTCTATGTTGTAGCAATTGATAGGGGACCCGTCACTCATCATCCCCATGGAGAATATTGAGATAAATGAAGAATTGACTTATGAAGAAGTTTTAGTTGCCATACTTGATAGGGAAGTCCAAAAGTTGAGAACCAAAGAGGTCGTTTCTATTAAAGTGTTGTCTAAACCAACATGTTGAAGAAGCAACGTAGGAGGCAGACGAAAATATATCTCCACTTGTTTGTAGAATAACATGATAATATGTAAAGACTATTAGAGTCCTTTCATTTCATGTACTATGTTTTATTTTATGAATAAATTCATGTAATTATACATCCATGACGTGGAGGAATTATGATATGACTAATTCTAAGGAAACGAAAAGAAATGATATGTTGTGCCTTGTATGGATTATAAATATATTTCTTTGGTTGGTTTATGTGACTCGCTGACTAGTGGATAGACCTAAATATAAAGCAAACTCTATCAAAACTTTTAGAAATTTGGGGAATTAGTCAAAAGTTTGAAGCGTAATAACTTGAGGATGAGTAACGAAGGATTAAGGATGGTGGTTACAAGGAAGCTTGAGAGACTCATACTTGCAACACCAGGCTTAGAACATCATTCGGGTATGAATGATCCTGGGGGAGGGGGGGGAGGAGAGATTGTATGGCCCTTAAAATTTCCTATTCGTATAAGGCCTTAAAGTGCACCCATGAGTTACTTGATTATCGTATTGCATGCCGCGAATGGCAATGGATGAGGAATACATTATAAGAACGTGGTTTCTTACTCATATGAAGGTTTAGAAGTTGGGTTGATAACATAGCAAGGTACCCAAAGGAATCGAGCCAAAACATAAGAAAATAAAAAGGAATTCCAGGGTGGCTCGTAAGGGGGCCTATGTCGGGAGACCTAGAATGAGCCAGGCTGTCCAGCCTTTGTCAGGGGCAATAACTCATGGTCATCGCGAGCTCCATCATGAGAATAGAAAAAGGTAAGGGAGGGCTTGTCCCTAGGTCTTGCGCCACCAGCCAGCTAGATGAGGGCTCATCAGCAGTCCTCGCGACACGAGGAGGGCTGACGAGCCACCTCTGGAGCATTTAAAGGTATTTTCGGAGCTCATTTTCTCCATTTCACTTTGCCTGATTTTGGAGGTGCTCTCTCCAATCTATACATTCTCAAACTCTCCCTCACCAAAGGTAAGTATTTACCATGAATCTTGTGTTTCATCACTACATTTTTATACAAAAATTGACATTTTCTTACAAAAATTGACATTTTCTACTCATGGAACACGTAAGGTTTTCATGAATCATCGCAAGAGCTTAGATGACAGATTTTTGTATGGTTTCTTCTAAAGATAATTATACACCTTTGAACTTACATGTATAGATTAATAGTAAGTATATGTTTAAAAAATAAGGATTAGAACTTATAAGATGGTGAATGAAAGCCATAGGTTTCAAACCTTAATTGGTGAATGTTTCGAGAATGAGAAATAGTTTAACTGATGAAATTGGCTGGTTGGGAGTTAGTTATTGATGGAGCATGTGTTATGGCGGTCATAGTTGCTCAAGAGTGGTCGTAGTTTAATTGTTGGCGTGAAGAATGGTTGGTTGGGCAAGAAAATACCATTGAAGAAGATTTTATTTCTTAGAGCACACTAGGTGCTTGAAAAAATGCCTAAGTAACCTAAATCATGGGTTATCTTAATTATATTGGCCCCATTTGATTTGACTTATTTTAGATTGAAGCTGTAGAGTTGGTTGTACATGGTTGTACCCTTAAAATAAAATTGAGGTATTTTTGGCCAAACTCTCCCCATAGATCATTTTGCTAAAAATACCATGCTCACTACACATGATCTCATGGCTTAATAACTTTCAAATTATTAGTATATAGGTGTGGGTGACAAGTAATCATATTCTACCCGCTTGATCTCTACAAGAGTTATACTTTCATATGCTACGTTTTCACTTGATAAAAATGTTATTAAAGATTCAAGTTCTCTAATAAATGAACATGATTTTAAGGTCTTCCAAGAACTTAAATGCGACTTTTCTGATTCATACTAATTAATATAGATGTTTATGAAATGACGTGTGACTATTAAGCCTAACTTAAGTATTTATGACCTATGGGACAAAAGTGCCATCTTTTATTATTTAAGGACAAAAGTGCTAAGTGAAAAAGAAAGTTTTGGGAGTATCTTTAGAGAGTCAAGAAGGTTTGGAAATAATTGAAACCCAAAACTACACATGCCGTAGGTAAATAATCGGACCATGGGTTGGACTGGAGGACTACACATATATATACACCCTTGATTTAGAATCATGATTGCTAGAAAATGATGAAAACCACACGACATGGTGGTGGTGACGCCTAGTCGATGTAGGAGGGGCTCGACTTCCATGTCTGTATACATGGTGACAGATTGTAATATTGGTGGACTCCCACTGGAAATGGAAAGGTCTGTCTAAAAGATTAATGCTCAATTAGTTTGTTTTATAGGCTTTTAGTATTACATTGCAGATTTTCATGTTTTCCTATACACATGCCCTGGTCCCATTTTATGTGAGAGAATTTATCTACATATACAAGTACTATTTTACATATACTTATGTGTTTTATTTGGGGATGCTGTATTTTTTAATGGATTTAGGCTGCCTAACTTGGACGATGTGGGTCTTCGATAGGTACTTCCCTTATTTCCAGCAGGCATTAGTGAGCCTCCTTCATGTTTGGGTCTATCTTTTGATTTTTCAAACTTTATTTTGTGTATTGTCAAGGCCCTATCACCAATATTGTTTTTTCATGTTGTCATAGATGCTTCATAGACATATGTGGGTGTAGACTATGCATTTTTATTAATTTTCATTGAAGTCTCATGGTATATATAACAACTACTTTATTTATGTAATGTTTCAAAATTAAAGGAAGGCAATGTTTTAAACAAAGGACAAACATGTTTAAGTCATGCATGGATTATGAATGATAAGTAAAGGAAGACTGATCCACTCGGTCACAAGTTTAAGGCACCAAGTGCCATGTTCTGCTCTCCAAGGTTAGGGCGTGTCAGTATAGGTTGTTTCCTAGTTATCTTGGTCTCTAATGAAAGCTTGCTCTCCAAGTAGTTTATAAAATTAATGGACATTCTCTATAATATTTTTTAAAACACTCCCTCTTGGATGTCCATTAATGGATGATATGCCTCACTACAATTTTAGTAGAACAAATCCTGTGAGAAAAAATTATTAGTGAAGAAAAAAGAATAGCATATCTAGTAATATGCATTACAAGTTGCCCCATTAAAATCTTACTACAAAAATCCAGTGAGACAAAATTTTTGTTAAGAAAAAAAGTGTGTAACGCGTGAAATGTCTCTTAATATCTTTGAGGCAACATATTCTGATCGTGCAAACCAGCTTCTTAAATGTAGAGGAAGATGGTACCTTGGTGAATAGATCTTCCAAATTATCTCTTGAACAAGCTGGTTGAACATTTTATCCCCTACTTTTGATTAAGCTCCAATATTGTTTTCATACAATATTATTGGAATTTGCCTTTCTGCATGAATATCGCATATTTCTTGTAAATATTACGTCCTTGATTGTATACGGTCGAAATCGGGCTCAACTATATACGGTCAAGATCGGGCTCGACTGTTGCACGACAGATCGGGCTCGAAACGCGAAGGTTTGAAGATCGACCCCGAGTTTCATCGGGGGGAGAATACCGAGCCCGTTATTCAGAACCGCTGCTGACCCCAAACATGCTCGAGGGGGACTCTCGAACTTAAATAACGGAAAGCCAGAATATCCGTAGTAGGACGAGCATTACGGCTGGAATCTCGGCACAATCAATGAAACCGTTTAATTAGCAAATCAGGAGATTATTTATTTTATATAAAGTTGTACCTAAAGTAAGATTCCTCTACTATATAAAGAGGGGTCTAATTATTTGCAACGGAATTGGAATCTCATCAAAAAATACAGCTATAGATTGGTCTCTTGAATCATTATCTCATTATCTTATTCCAATTTCAATTATAATCGATCCCTGCCCAAGAAGGACCAACCAACATGGTCATCAGCGTTTAGCTTGGGTGGTTTACATTCCTTCATTTATTACTTAATTTTAATTTCGATTTGATTATTTATCATCCGTATCAAATTAGATCTCGCATCCCTAACACCACATATAAATTCAATTGTTATACGTATCTTCGAAATATTGAAGGCTCAACAGGCGGCGATAGCTTTGTTACAACACCAAAGCTGTGCACTGAACAAGGATGAGCCCGACCCATCTCGGGAAATTGCCCGTAGGGACAAATCGGTCGTAGAAAGGTCGAATGAACATGAACCGGAGACTCTAACCCCGAGATGATAAAGAAGCCTGAGGAGCTGACAAAACGATTAGAATCAAGAGAGAAAAAGATTGAGGCCAACAACAAAAATGTGGAAACCTACAGTTCCAGGGTAGACCAAATCCAAGGAGCACCTCCAGTATTGGAGGGCCCGGATTCCAGGATGTTTGTGCAAAGACCTTTCCCGCCAAGCGCAGCTCCGAAGCCGATCCCCAAGAAATTTCGTATGCCCAAAATACCCAAGTATAATGGAACGACCGATCCAAATGAACATGTAACCTCGTATACATTCGCTATCAAAGGGAACGACCTGGAGGACGATGAGATCGAGTCTGTATTTTTAAAAATATTTGGGGAGACCCTATCAAGGGGAGCTATGATATGGTATCACAATTTACCTCCTAATTTTATTGACTCATTTGCTATGCTTGCAGATTCTTTCGTAAAGGCGCACGCAGGTGCCATCAAGGTCGAGAAGAGGAAATCGGACCTTTTCAAAGTCAAATAAAAGGGTAACGAGATGCTCAGAGGGTTCGTGTCCCGATTTCAAATGGAACAGATGGATCTGCCATCGGTCGCCGATGATTGGGCTATTCAAGCCTTCACTCAGGGACTTAATACTCGGAGGTCGGCGGCTTCACAGCAATTAAAGTAGAACATTTAGAATACCCGGATGTTACATGGGATGACATACGTAACTGGGATCAATCGAAAATCAAAGTCGATGATGATCAGCTCGGGGCCCCTTCGGGGTCTATCTATCCCAATAGGACCCTCGACAGAGCCAAATGAGATATCGATCGGGAACCAAGACCAAACAGGGATCGTTATCAGCCATATAATGGAGATAGGAGGAGCAGTGGTTCCGGGTGGAACTCAATAAAAAATGAAAGGAGGGAGGATTGAGGCTAGAGCAACCGGTGATTCATGACCAAAAATAGCTTCGATAGGTCCATCGGGCCTTAAAGAGCACTGAGGCCATGAATACGAACATGGAGCTGTTGGATGAAAGGCGCGAAGCTGCCCTTGTTCAGGTAGCTGCCCAAAAAGCAATGAATCAAGAGGTATTACAACAGAAGGACCAGCCTTTGATGCTTCGACGTTAGGGACATGGTACTAAGACAAGTCACACCGTGAACTAGGGGAAGGAGGGATCGAACTGGGAATGACCTTATCATCGAAATCACCGGAGAGGGATCTTACAAGCTCGGGACGATGAACAGTGAATGATTAGAAAATAACTCACCTGAAGTGATATTACTACCAAGGTACGACCCTTTTCTTTATATTATTTACATTTTAAACTAACGCTTGCAGGTAGAAAACAAGGGACCGTACAAATGTGGGTCTGAAAGCACGTGATGCACTCTTTTTCCCTTGGATCGGTTTTGTCCCAAATGGGTTTTACGGCAAGGTTTTTAACGAGGAAACAAGTAAATTGTGGTAACATAGAATCAAAGGCCGATAATGAACCGGTGGTGATGATCACGACAGCAGCCCGAAGCTTACGTTCTTTCCCTCTGATATCTGTTTTAGCATGGAAAGAGACTTCAGGATTGAAGGGTCTTGACCAATAGGATTCAATGAAAGGGCCAAAAGGTCAAATGAACCGTGCTCACATAGATTGATCGAACCCTGACACAAAACTTGTAAACATACATGGCAGAATAAAGTGAAATCTCTTCTTTGCAAATGGCTTGTCTTTTAAAGCTTGTCCTTTACAATTCTCAAGGAACTCCCTGCTTTTGATCCCCTCAAGGAAACGAGCCCAAGGGCCGCTTTAACCTGAGTTCGAATAATCACTCTCTCACTCGGGGACTACAATCTGAAAAATGAACTCATACTGTCCAAATTAACAGCACTCGAGGGGACGTAAGACCTATTAGGTAACCCCCAAACTTTAAAGGCTAAGACCGTTATGAGTTAACAGTACTCGAGGACACAAAGCTTATTTGGCAGTGCCCAAATTAAAAGGCCAAGGCCGTTTCGAGTTAACAACACTCGAGGGGACGTAAGACCTATTAGGAAACCCCTGAACTTTAAAGGCTAAGGCCATTCTGGGTTAACGAAACCCGAGGGCACGAAGCTTATTTGGCTACGCCCGAATTAAAAGGCTAAGGTCATACCAGGATTTGGCTACATCCGAATTAAAAGGCTAAGGCCACTTCAAGTTAATAGTACTCGAGGGCACATCGGTTATTTGGAAATGCCCGAATCAAAACGCGGAGGCCACTTCGAGTTAATAGTACTCGAGGGCTAAGGCCTTTCGATCATTGCAAATCCAAATAAAAAAACAAAGAGAAAATTTGAAAGTTGTGAAATGAAAGCCTTATATACATATACATATCAAAAATCCCTTTTAAAGAAATCTAGCAATCTTGATACACAATATTAAACACGTAAAGAGATAAAACTTGATTTGGAGTGACTTGTTCTCGACTGGATCCCACCTCGACATCAGGATTTTCGAGGTCTTCTCATTCGTCAGACCCGACTGAATCCTCGAAATCATCCTCCTCTAGAAAAGCTAGTTTTCTAGCCTCGGCTTCAGCTATCTTGGCATCTTCGATCTCCTCCAATAAATTAAATCCTCGAGCGTGAATTTCCTCAAGGGCAAGCCTGCGAGATTGCCACCTCATATGGTCAACCATATTCCTTGATTGGTCTTGAGCAGCTTCACCATCGACCTTATATTGAGCCAATATTTCATTAGCTTCGGCTTTGATCATGGCACCTTTCGACTTGGCCATTTCTAGCTTTTTAGCCAGATTATCTCGATCTAAGATAACCGAACTGATCCGAGATTGAAACTCCTCGATACTCTTGGTCTGGGCCTCGATTTTCTCTAGCGCCGCTCTAAGCTGAGCCTCTGCTAAAGCTAACTATGCTCGAGATGTCTCTTTTTCTGAGGCCAGTTGATCCATCTTTCTCCTCAACTCGTCGGCCTCAGCTTTAACCACATTCATTTCATTTTGAAGCTGATCGATCGGATCAACTTTTTGCCCTACTTGCTCGACCAAGTCAGCATTATTCTTTTGGGCAAGCTCTAGTTCTGCATGGAGGTTCTTTACCTCCCCTTCGAGCCGCTCATTGAGAAGTTTCAAGGTGTCTATTTTTTCAATGAGCTCTCGAGCCTCTGCCTCATAACGTTTTGACTCTTCCCGGAATCAGAGAAAAGCCTCATGGTGAAGTACCGAGGCCTGCAAGCAAAAAGGAAAATGTTATGATTACTTTAAATTTTAAAGTACGTAACAAAGGACATCGAGTAAAGAACATCGAAAGTTACCCGATTCAGCGCCTGTTGAGATTCGTTGAACAGGCAGGGCGCATCCACCTCGTTCATGTTTTCCTGATCCTCCTCAGTCACCAAGCACCGAAGATAACTGGCCACCCCGACGGGGCAAAAAGAACCCGGGCATCCTCAGGAAGGGTAAAACATATGGAGAATTTTTTATCAGGGTAAGTACTCGGTGCGGGAAACCAATCGAACAGTTTTGGAATAAAGGAAGTCCCGTTTGTAACGGAAGATGAGCTTTTCCTCTGTACCTCTATATTACCGAGCCCAAGAATATCTTCCGTGACCGTCGAATCCACACTATTGAAAAAACCACGGAAAGGGTTTTTCGATCTATGATCTTTGTCCAGGGAGCGTTCTTTTGCTAGTTGGGCCTCGTTGAACAATGATTTCGAGAAAGAGGGCGAATCAACCATCTTAATCAGACCCAATACTCCCAGCGGTGCTCTCCCCGTATTTGGGGAAGCCTTAGTTCTTGCCTCCACCTTGGGTTTCCCAACTCGATGAAGATCCGCTTAGCTAACCCTTGGTTAAGAGGCCCCTTGCCCTTCAGACAGCGGCGGCACAGTAGCCATAAGGTCAAAGTCCTCTTCTTCCTCCTCGGACTCATCCCTCAATCGATGTAGGGAGTCCGGAGATAGTATGAGTACATCGGGTTGGTTGTACTCGTACTATACTCTACACTTCATGTGCTTATGTAGGTGCATCCGGGCACGGCAGTTGCTAGATTTTGACCTTCATCTGCTTGGAGACTTTTGAGGTACCTACTTTGGCATCCGTAGACCTCGACTCTCTTTCTTTTAAGTTTATTTAGCACTGGTTTATCTTCCTAGACAGTTGTATTAGCGGTTTGACTATGTTGACATTTTAGTAGCTCAAGTACTCAGGGAAACTTGAATTTTGCATTGAGACGCAATATATTCATATTAGTTGTTTATGAGAATTTGTCGTTGTTAAACTTATTTCATCATGTTTTCAATTAAGAATGCGTAGGTATTTGTGATTGTTGGCTTTCATAGTTCTGTGATAGGCGCCATCACGACATGTTGAGTTTTGGGTCGTGACAAGTAGGTATTAGAACTTAGGTTACATAGTTCTCACAAGTCATAAGCAAGTTTAGCAGAGTCTTGTAGATAGGTACGTAAACGTCTGTACTTATCTCCGAAATGCTACCGGACCATTAGGAAAACCTCACTTTATTGTATTATTGTTGTGCGGATTTGTTGATTCCGGAAACTAAACATCTATTATTCTATTCTCTCACAGATGGTGAGGACACCTGCCACAGGATCGGGCGGACGACCATCAGTACGACCAGCTAGGTCCATGAGAGGCCAGGGTCGCGTAGAAGCCGATGTGTAGCTCCTACAACGAGTAGAGCAGCACTTGTGGAGCCACTAGTTGCTCCAGCTGAGGAGCATATTTTGGACGTGGTTGAGCCGGTTGGGGACCAGCTCAGGAACCAGCTGTGCCCATTGTGATTCCAGTCCTTCAAGAGGCTCTGGCCCAGATATTGACTATATGCACTAGCTTGCTTAGGCGGTTTCAGTTCTGGTCGCACCAACAACTTCTCAGACCAGAGGAGGTACTCAGACTACTGCTGCCCGTACAAAAGAGCAGATAATTTAGTAACTTCAGACACCGGCGGTACTACCAGCACAGTTGGTTGCATCGCTTACGCCCTGGTTAGTCCACCTATGAGTGATGAAGAGCAGAAGAGGCTAGAGTGGTTTGGGAGGCTCAAGCCTCTATCATCTAGTGGGGCTGAGTGAGAGGATGCTCAGGAATTCTTAGACAGGTGCCAGCGGATTCTTTGCACGGCAGGTATTCTGGAGACCAGTGGAGTTTAATTTACTACTTTCTAGCTATGGGGGACTACCTTCGGATTGTGGGAGGCTTATGAATTTAGAAGGTCAGCCAGCGCTGCACCACTTACGTGGTACGAGTTCTCCATTATCTTCTTGGAGAAATTTGTTCCAAAGACCCGTAGGGAGAAGTTGCATAGGCAGTTTGAGCAGCTACACCAGAAGGGTATGTTTGTGACCCAGTATGAGATGAGATTTTCAGAGTTGGCTCGTCATGCGATCTGGTTGGTTCCCACAGAGAGGGAGAGAATTAGGATGTTCATTGATTGCCTCAACTATAGACTGCGCTTTGTCATGACTCGGGAGATTGCATCAGGTGCTAGGTTCGACGAGGTGGTCGATATTGCTAGGCGGCTAGATTAGGTACATAGTCAGGAGCTTGAGGAGAGGCGGGCCAAGAGGCCTCGTGTTTCAAGTAGTTTCACGGTGTTTCTTCTGGAGGGCAGTCCCACCATAGCAGGGGTCGTCCTTATAGGCCTGTTCAGATGGCTTGTCCGATTTATCATAGAGCATTAGCTAGCCATGGTTCACACAGTGCTCGTCCGGGTCAGCTATCTCTTAGTGCCCTCCCAGCTCATAGTTCATCTCGTGCTCCATCAATTCAGGGTTCATCTGTACCAGGTCCTTCTAGTGGCTATTCTGCTTCTCGAGGTTTGATTCAATCTCCACCGCCATTGATGGATCGGAGTTGCAACGAGTGTGGGGAATTGCGACATGTGAGCAGGTATTACCCCCGTCTTTTGGGAGGTCCAGTTCAGCAGATGGGTCAGGTTATGACTTTCATACCAGTTACTTCACCATCCGCTCATCCAGTTAAGGGTAGGGCTCAAGCAGCTAGAGGTCACCCTAGAGGGGGAGGCTGATCAGGTAGCAGTCAGGCTCGACGCTATGCTATCCCTGCGTGGCCAGAGGCTGTTGCTTCAGACACAGTGATCACATGTATTGTTTAAGTATGCCAACAAGATGCTCCCACATTATTTGACCCTGGTTCCACTTATTCATATGTGTCATCCTATTTTACTCGTTATTTGGATATGCCCCGTGAGTTCTTAGTATTGCCTATTCATGTATCTATGCCGGTGGTCGATACTATTATTGTGGACCGTGTGTATCGGTCGTGTGTGGTGACCTTCGGAGGATTGGAGACTAGAGTTGATCTCTTATTGCTTATTATGATTGATTTTGACGTGATTCTAGGCATGGATTGGTTGTCCCTGCATCATGCTATTATGGATTGTCAAGCTAAGACCGTGACGTTAGCGATACCGGGGATACCTAAGATAGAGTGGAGAGGTTCTCTGGACTATGTTTCTAGTAGGGTGATTTCATAACTGAAGGTCGAACATATGGTTGAGAAGTGGTGTTTGTCTTATTTGACTTTTGTAAGGGATGTTGGTGCTGATACCCCTACCGTTGATTTTGTTCGGGTAGTGCGAGACTTTCCGGATGTATTTCCTACAGGCCTGCCAGGCATGCCGCTCGACAAGGACATTGATTTTTGTATTGACTTTATGCCAGACACTCAATCCATTCCTATTCCTCCATTTCGTATGGCACCAGATATCATATGGCACCAGCAGATATGAAGGAATCGAAAGAGCAGCTTCAGGAGATTCTTGATAAAGGGTTCAATAGGCCTAGTGTGTCTCTTTGGGGTGCACCGGTTATGTTCATGAAGAAAAAGTATGGTACCATGCAGATGTGCATTGACTATAGGCAGTTGAACAAAGTTACAATTAAAATTAAGTGTCCTTTGCCGCGCATTGATGACTTATTTCACCAGCTTCAGGGAGTTAGAGTGTTCTCTAAGATTGACTTGAGGTCCGGGTATCACTAGCTGGCTATTCGAGACTCGGATATATTTCTGTTGGTCAGAGACATCTTGCATAACATGTTCAGTCCTTGGCCAATCAGTTTGTGATGTTAGATCTTTCGGAGCCTAGTCGGGTTATAGCTTGTGTGGTTTCTCGGTCTTCCTTATATGGTCGCATTAGAGAGCGTCAGTATGACCATGACTAGGAGCGATTGGCTGAGATTCCTTCAGAGGTTTGGGATTCCTTCAGAGGTTTGAGATTCTTGAGTGAAAATGGGAGCGTATCACCATGGACTTCGTAGTTAGGCTTCTACGGACTTTGAAGAAGTTTGATGCTATTTGGGTGATTGTGGACCAGTTGACTAAGGCCGCGCACTTGGAACTACCTATTACTCAGAGCGATTGGCTGAGATCTATATCTGCGAGATTGTTCGCCTTCGTGGTGTGCCAGTATCCATTATTTCAAATTAGGGCACGCAGTTTACATCGTCGTTATGGAGAGCTGTGCATCGAGAGTTAGGCATGCGGGTTGAGTTGAGTACAACATTCCACCCTCAGACGGACGGACAGTCTGAGTGCACCATTCAGATATTGGAGGATATGCTACGCATTTGTGTCATGGATTCCGGGGTTCTTGTGATCAGTTTCTACCGCTTGCAGAGTTTGGAAACAACAACAACTACCAATCAAGTATTCAGATAGCACAGTATGAGGCCTTGTATGGGAGGGGGTGTCGATCTCTGGTGGGTTGGTTTAAGCCAGGAGAGGCAAGACTATTGGGTACTGACTTGGTTCATGATGTTTTGGACAAGGTTAAGTTGATTCGGGATCGGCTTTGCACGGCACAATCAAGATAGAAGAGTTACGCCGATCGGAAGGTTCGTGATGTTGCTTACATGGTGGGGGAGAAGGTATTTCTCAGAGTTTCATCCATGACGGGTGTTATGAGGTTCGGGAAGAAGGGCCAGTTGAGCCCTCGGTGTATTGGCCCTTTTGAGGTGCTTGAGAGGATAGGGGAGGTGGCTTACAAACTTGCATATCCACCTAGTGTATCGAGTGTTCATCTAGTGTTTCACTTTTCCATGCTCCAGAAGTATTTAGGCGATCCATATGATGTTTTGGACTTCAAAACGGTTCAGTTAGATAGAGATTTTACTTATGGGGTGGAGCCGGTGGCTGTTTTGGATTGATAGGTTCGAAAGTTGAGGTCAAAGAGTATAGATTCTGTTAAGGTGCAGTGGAGATGTCAGTCAGTCGAAGATGCTACTTGGGAGATCGAGCGGGAGATGCGGAGCAGATATTCACACCTATTTGAGGCTCCAGGTATGATTCTAGACCCGTTTGAAGGCGAACGTTTGTTTAAGATGGGGAGAACGTAACGATCCGGCCGGTCATTTTAAGTACTATAGCCCCGTTCCTATTAATTGCTTATTCTATGTTCATTTATTATTATGTGACTCACCGGGGTGGTTAGTTTGATTTTGGGGATGTTTCGAAATGGATTGGGACACTTAGTCCCAAGGTTGGTATCATAAGGTTAAAGAGTGCACCGGATGTTAACTTATGTGTAAATGTTTCTTGAATAGTTTTTGGATGGTTCCGATAGCTCCGTGTGGTGATTTTGGACTTAGGAGTGTGTGCGGTTATTGATATGGAGGTGTGTAGGTGATTTTGGCTTGAATTGGCGAAAGTTGGAAATGCTGAAGTTTGGAGAGTTGAGAAGTTTGACCGAGCGTTGGCTTTGTGGTTACCGGGCTCGGATTTTCATTCCGGAAGTTTGAATAGGTACATTGTGTAAGTTATGACTTGTGTGCAAAATTTGATGTCAATCGGAGTTGGTTTGATAGGTTTTGAAATTGTTTGTTGAAGTTGGAAATCCATTAGTTTCAATAGGCTTGACTTAGGGTGCGATTTGTGTTTTTGATGTGATTTAAGGCCTCGACTAAGTTCGTATGATATTTTAGGACTTGTTTGTATGTTTGGTTGAGGTCCCCGCGTCCTCGGGTGGATTTCGGATAGTTAAAAGATTAAAATTTTGACTTACAGGGGTTGCTGATCTACTACTGGTTAGGTGCGATCGCACTTAAGAATGATTGGTCGCAGGTGCGCGACCGCAGAAGCGTGCATGGGGTCACAGGGGGTGTTGGAAAATAGTTGCAGGTTTGAGGAATTTTTCCACGTATGCGAGCCCGCATATGTGATTAGTCCCCGCTGATGTGGAGTTTGCTAGATGTGGCTGGACTCGGAGAAGCGGGATTGAATCCGCAGGCGCGGATGCGCAAGAGCGAAGAGGGACCACATAAGCAGTTTCGTAGGCCTGATCTTTTGGCCGCAGGTGCGGCTGCTCAGGTCCTTAAGTGGATTCCGCTGAAGTGGAGCCGCAGCTGCGGCTGGGGAATCCACAGGTGCAAAGATGCATGGGAAGAAGATAAAAGTCGAGGGTTTTGAGGATTTTCTCATTTTTGGACTTTGCAAGCTCGGGTAGTGGCGATTTCTTAGAGGGGTTTTACTTGATTTGAAGAGCTAAGCCACTTTTGATCATTTTTACTCGTTAATATTGAATACCCATTGAATTTCTGACCAAGATTTGAGAGGAGATTTGTGGTCATAATTGGACGATTTTGGTATTGTTGGACTCGTTGTTAATTGGGTGCTCGAATTTTGTAAATTTTGTTGGATTCCGAGATATGGGCCCAAATTTGAATTTTTGTCTTTTGTTAAAGAACCTAGCTTTATCATATGAAATTTATTTCTATAGCTTGTATTGATTTTATTAAGTTGTTTGTGGCTAGATTCGAGTCGTTCGGAAGTCGATTTACGAGGCAAAAGCTTGTGGGAATAGAGGTTTACGTGGTTTGAGGTAAGTAACGCTTCTAAACATAATACTGAGGCCTGAGGGTATGAATCCCCGAACAATATGTTATGTGGTCTGTGTTGAGGTGACAAGCGTGTGGGCGTGCACCGGAGTAATTGTGAATCGGTTGATTCCATGAAACTGTGTAGTTATCTAATCTTTTTATTATTCATATATTCACCACGTGTTAGAGAAATTGAGCTGTGATTTATGCTAGAAATCATGTTTAGGCTATTTGCTGGTACTGGTGGACCTACAGAGGTCGTTTTTGTTGTTGAGTTATTTGCAAAAATTGCAGTTATGTACTTAGTCGCATTCATCATTTGCATATCATATATCAAGATCTGCACGAGGTGCAGAAATGTACTATGAGTGCAACCAATCCTGTGTACTTTGTAAGTATCTTCACTAACCTTGGTGAAGTAGTGTCGTGGTTTTTAAGTCAAACCATACTCACTAACATAACTTGTGCAATTCGTATGCAAGAGAAATAACAAGAGTAAATACAAGTAAAAGTGAAAGAGACAAATAAGAGAAATAACGAGCATGATCAATTATAACAACCAATCCTTTCTCAATAAACGTGTACACAATATCAAGTAAAATGACACGTAAACACCTTCTTGCTTTTAGCTCATCCTCACCAAGCATACATATATATGTCTAAATAAATGGCATGGCAACACCCTTCATGCATTTAATTCATTCTCACCAAGTATAAGTACAGCAACATAAAATAAGGTAAAAGGCATATAGATGTAACAATAGTAAACAAGGTAGAAGACATACATGTAACAACACAAGCAAAGTAGAAGGCATTTAGATAATAATAACAAACAAGGTAGAAGTCACATGGATGATAGTAGTGAAACAGATAGGAGGCATAGATGTAGGATCAGACAAGGTAGAAGGCATGTATTTAACAACCAAACAAGATAGAGGGCATATATGTAACAATAACAAATAAGGAAAAGGCAAAGGTGTAACAACAATCAAGCATGGTAGAAGGCATATATGTGTATGTGAGGAAATGATGAACACTATATAACGCATTTCTCTTGTCCTCTCAGGCACAAAACCACCCTTCGTGCCATGAACTCTCATCCTCGCTTGCACGAAAACATTGTTCGTGCCATATCGTATCACTATTTCTCACTAAGCACGAAAACAACCTGCTTTCAATAATAATAATGTCAAGTATGGAACCACCCTCCGTGTTTAAATAACTCTTTCTCATAAGCACGAAAACACCTTTTGTGCAATTCACTCTTCCCCACCGAGCATATATATAAAATAGTCAAAGTAAGGTAGAAAGCATAAAGAACGTCAAGAAGAGTGACTTAGCATATTACTCCATGTGAGAGATATTTATAACTTTTTCACAAATAGGCGAGCCAACATCTCGAGAACAATAACATTCAAATATTTCAACAAAACTTAAACATGATTTTTATCTTGAATATGGGAAGTCAAGTATCACAAGAATAACAAATATACATAGCTGTTCATGATATAAAGTATGTCTTCAACTAAAACGAGTATATTAGAAATCTTAAAAATAGTCCATCACATTCAATTAAGATATCATAATCGAAACATGATCTTTAGCATGGATAACTATACACATATATTCATAGAAGCAAATGAAACATAAGCCGAGAAGAGCACAAAATTCAACAAGGCACTTAAAAATATATAATCGCCCCCGAGAATGGATAACTCTTGAACATGTGTATACGCTCACCTTGCACATGCACATTCACTAACCTCGCATATGCATCACCCCCATATGTAGCAGACAATATCACTTAGTAAGAAAAATTCTCTTAAACCATAGCTAGATAAGACACTTACCTCATCTGGGCTAGTTCGAAGCTCTAAAACCACATTTCCTTGAGATATTACCTCTGTCTGGCTCAAATCTAGCCAAACATTAACCCAGAAAATCAATCAATGCCATAGGAAGTAACCTCAATCAATAATTCTTCGATCTTTGAAGAAATCCGAAAAAGTCAAAAAAATTAAGCCCGTACTCGTGTGCCTGAAATTCAAAACCAATACCAAAGTCTGATGAGCCATAACCTGACGAGTCCATATATGTGATTAGTTTTCAAATTCGAGTTCAAATAGGTACCAAATTACCAAAATATACTTTCTTTCTTTTTTAGTGGACAAAAACTCCAAATTTTATTTTAAAAATCTATGTGTTAGGTGTAGAAATCCACGAGGAATCAATATATATAACTAAATCCAAGTAAAAATTATTTACCCACAATGTATTGATGAAAATCTCCTC
Source organism: Nicotiana obtusifolia (assembly GCA_002018475.1). NCBI lineage: Eukaryota > Viridiplantae > Streptophyta > Magnoliopsida > Solanales > Solanaceae > Nicotiana > Nicotiana obtusifolia. Next base: position 311,281 of record MCJB01049430.1, read on the forward strand.
AAAGTTGCCTCTTCCCGAGCTTCAAAACTTTATGAGAAAAAAGTGACTAAACCCGAAAAAAAGAAAAATCATATTATAGTTGTCCCAACCCGAATCAGATACTAGATGATCCCCAGACTCACTTTTGATAAGTTAAACATAATCATTGCGAGATTGCATCCAAAATAGCCTTTTGAATCACCCAATTTGGTCTTAAAATCAATCAAATATGATGTTTTGAAGGTTTAAAGGAAGTCTGAAATTTAAGGACGAACTCATGGACATAACCAGTATTTTAAGAATTATTACACCACAATATCAGCAATTGCAAAATCATTTTTTTAGAGCCCAAAACTCATTTAGAACTTCTCAGACACAAATCATTATAGTCATGGTTTTAGCAAGACATATAAGTAGACCAATTGCACTAAGTTATGTACTTAAGGACTAATAATTTCTCCCTTATTTTTGTAATCACCCATATTCCACCAAGGTCATGATGATACCTAACATTGCGAGCTACGTGAACCAGAAACAGATAATCCAAGAATAAGACTAATTTCATAACCAAGTCTAATGTGGTAGCATAAATAAGTCAAATCAGTGCAGAAATACATCAATAAAATCTCGGATTTGGTGTTACGAAGTCATGAGCTATTACATCTGAACCATAATACAGCTAACTGAAACATAACACATATAGTATTCGAATGAAAGAAACAATAATAGACAGATAATGGAAAGTAACTTTAAGGCACTGGAAGATTAGAGTAGCTCTACCTTGAGTCTCCGAAGCAGCTCCTACACGGCCTCCTAGGTCCCATTGGTGCAAGTCTTAGAACTAGCACATAAATGTGCATCAAGTATAACATGAATACAATAATCAACGTATACTAGTCAATACTATTAAATGATCCCAAAAGAGTAGTGACGAGATTTTGTCAAAGGATACTCATTTTCCATAACCTGTGCAGTTCATAAGCATACGAAGTATGCATAGTTCAAGCATCCAATGCATATGTCAATGCATCTAGACAACATATTTGAGGATATGTTCAAAGGGACATTTATATCAATGCACCAACAAAAGCCTAATATTACTAATGCATGGTAAAGACTTGAGATTTAACTTAAATGGAAGTGTCCAACGACCCTGCGGTACACCATCAAGAGAGAACATGGGAGGATAACTCATGAGGGACGAATCCATATCCACACGCATTAACAAGTATGGTCATATACGTGCATTACATAACTTGGACGAACAACTCAACATGCCATAGCGTCAATTAGGTTGAAATCTCATATGTATGTGTAAAAGCATATATACAATGCATGAATATATGTAATCCCCCATACATATATTATGTTAAACTAGCATGTGAAGTATGTCAATAATATTATACTAGCACAGGGAGGATGCTCAAGTAGTCATCCAACAACTAAAGCCAATAAGATATGTAAAACATTTAAAATATGTAAAGTCAATAAGCATATTAAACTACCCCAACATGGGTAATCCTGGTACATGTATATATGCTTGTTATATTGCATATACGATTATAAAGAATTTCCTCAAGTTGAGGTCCTTCAACTTTCAAACATCACTTTATCTCGCTTTGAAGCTTCCAAACATCCACAATCTGATAAAAAAATGCTTAACAAAGTTCCATATAATCATGGAACTCAATTCCTTAAGTAGAGGTTGGATCATGGTCAAAGTCAACAAAGACAAGCCCGAGCTCATGTGGCCGAACCTCGAAAAAAACAGTCAAATACCGTGACTCATAATCTCGCTAGTCCAAAAATAAAATTAGATTTTCAATCTAAGGACATTTAGGCATTAAATCAGTGTTTAGGCAATTCTAGGTCTTCTCCAAAATTTCACTCGATTTCACTTCAATCCATGTATCTAAGATAAACCTGATGAAAGATTCATAATATATTTATAGATTTGGGTTAGAATAATGTATCCCGACATTTTAAACGAAGATCTAGCTCAATATCCCTCAAATCCAAGCTACCAAGTTACAAAGATGGTGAAGAATGTACCAAAACCACGAATGCCGCTATTTGCACAAAGAAAAGAGTTGCACCCTAGCAAAGGTCAGGTGGGCCGCACACACTAATGCACCTGGAGTACAAATGATGGCCAAATCATTTTGCTTGCATCACACCTAGCTTGGGCGAGGTGGCAGGTGCGCCACGGCCACTGCTATCTGGTGAGGGTGTTGATTTTTCATCTAATCTCCCTTCGAATGAGCTGAAACTCATTCGAGACCTCGAGACCCACCAAGACCATACTAACAAGTCCAATACCCAATATATAGACCAATTCAAAGGCTCAAAACCCAAAGTGAAGGGCAAAAACTTAATTCAACTTAAAGAATTTCAAAGTTTCCAATTTTCATGCACAAACCCCGAAATGATCCCTAGCCCCTTAGGTCCTACTCCGAACATACGTACAAGTCCATCGTATAAAATTGTTTTTATCTCCAAAACACGAGCGAAAGTGTTATTGTCACGACCCTAATTCTCACTGTAAGGGTCGTGATGGCACTTATACTAGGTAAGCGTATCACGTGAATGTATCGAACAGAATATAGCTGCTTCAAAATATATATATATATATATATATATATATAGGTGGTGAAATGCCATTATGTAGCCAAATACAGATAACACAATCATCATCCCAAAACCTGATAATACTATGTCATAAGCTCTACAAGGAATACATAATAAGTGTCAAGTGTACATCACTATTTGGAATACATAAACAGTAATAAAGCAACTAAAGAGGATTACTTCGAGGCCTCCGTGCGGAAGAAAAATTATACATTGAAATCTCCAATAGCTCGACACCACTCTCTAATGACCAGAACAATCTGAAGTACTTGGATCTGCACAAAGAATGTGCAAAAGCGTAGTATGAGTACACCACAGTCGGTACCCAGTAAGTATCAAGACTAACCTCGATGGAGTAGTGACGTGGTTCAAGTTAAGACATTCACTAGTCAAATAACATGTGCAGATTAAAAATATAAAAATGACAACAGAAAGCATAAAAGAATAAATATCAACAAAGAATAGGGCATGTGATAACACAACAAATTAACCAAGAACTCGTAAACACAAAGCGAAATAATTTAAGGAAAACAAGGATATGTTCAAATCATAAACCCGTTCCAACACAAAATAACATCAAGAATCACCCCAAAATACCACATAGCATAATTTAAAAGCGACCTTTATGACTGCGCGTGAGCCTTACAATGAAATATTTTCCTTTATATAGCTACACGCGCATAAGCCCCCTTATCGCTGCGTGCACATCATAATGAAGTATTCTCCTTATTTGCAACACACATATAAGTGCCCGTATCTCGCCGAATGCCCATCAATAAACACCACCCTTATGTGGAGGCATTCGCATCTCAACGCCCTTATGTTCCATACAATAACAATCACTCGCACAACACGTACACACGTGCCGCAACATCACCACAACAACAATACCAAAGTCACAACAAGATATAGCCCACGGCTCAACAACATTGTGCACAAGAACCATAAAAATAACATAAGGGTGCAGGGAATGGACAATGATAAAACATGTTTCATATAAAAAATAATTCCATTTCAAGGCATATTAATAGCCTAAGGTCTAATCCGGTCACTTAACACATTTACGCTCGTGTACACACTCGTCACCTTATGTACACGTCATTTCACATAGCATAATTTATGGAAATTAGACTAAATTCTAAGATGTAATTACCTCGTACAAAGTTAGAAAAAATACTTACCTCAATTAGGCTGATTCAACACTATAAAGTCGCTTTTCCTTTAAAATTCACCTCCGCTCGGCTCAAACAATGTAAAAAACAACTTAATAATATCAAACAATGCAAGAAAATAAATTTTTTTTTTATAAAGTTAAGATCTTTACACAATTCTCCAAAAGAGACACAGACTTTGCATTTCGAAGTCAGTCCCCTTCGCAAAAGCGATCCCTTTATCGCAAATGCGGTCGTCCTTGCCCAGATGCCCATCGTATATGCAATCCAAAAGTCCGCAAAAGTGAACACCCCTTACCCCATCCATCCTTGGAAATGTGAGGTCCGCAAATGCAAATAAAATCTTGCATTTGCGAGACCTGTAGCATCAGTCCAAAAACTAGCAACAATTGAAACAATTCAAATCACTCTGAATCGCGTCCGAAACTCACACAAGCACCCAGGGCTCCATACTGAATATTCACATAATTCTAAAAACATCATACAAACTCGCTCCCAATAATGAAAGAAAAGATCATAAAAGAATGAAATACCAAAGCCTGGCGTCAGACCAGACTCGCTAGCTTTGAGGCGCGCTTCATCTCACGATAAGCCTTGGCTCGCGAGGTCCCAGGCGTGTTACAAGCCTGACTCATGAGGTCAGGTGCCCGATGCCCATCTCTTCGCAAATTAAAAGTACTCCGACACGGATTTGGACTCAAGGACCTCGACTCTAACATATAATTACTCCATAAACGAGTGGAGGAAGGGTCGGATATTATTTGGATGAAAAAACACATTGTGGAACATTTGGAAGGGGAAAATCATATTGTTCTTTATCTTTCATCCTTTCTTTGTAATTTGCTTATTCAAAGTACTTGGAAATTGTTACTACGATCATGAGTGGCTAAGCACTCTAGTTTCTAGGGTTGTGGTTGACATGATTATTAACGTTTATTAATTACATATTTGTTACTTTTGATTATCATCTTGTCATTGTTTCTTTAATTCTTGTTTTTATTTGTGAATTGTTATAGTTAACAATTCGCCCTACTATCTATGCTATGCTAGGGAAGCCGTGTTTAGATTAGAGTAGTATTAAAGAGAGCTAGTTTCTGAACACGTGGCTCGGGGAACGATTTTGCGGTTAGGATAGGAATATACCTAACGGTATTTGCTTAGTTGAATGTCGTATTATATTCGTTCATAGTAGACTCAATACCATGGGAATATGGAATGATATATTGCGGATAGGCGAGTAGTATTGTGGGAACATTCTATTAAACAATTTGGTCAATTAGCAACCATGGATAATCTGGATTAACGAGTGTGATTCTTGAACATAACAGGATTAATAATCCGACCACAACCCTGGAATCTCCATATCCTCTAAGTAAAATCCAACAACTTACATTTGCATTCTTGAGAAATTAGTCATTACTTGTTTACTTTCATCAATAGTATATTAATAGAAAGACCAACACTCTTGATTATTTTGGATAGTTAATTGATATGAGTTATCCTAGTTACCAACCATTCTAAGTCACTGTGGGTTCGACATCTGACTTTCGACTCACTTTATTACTTGACGGCAACGTATACTTGTGTATACTTGGGGAACCAACAACTCCTCAACGTAAGCCAAATCCTCGTCAAAATGCACCGAGCTAAAATCTTAACACATGTGACAGATCATCATAGTACTTCCGTAGCATGGAAACATAGAACACCGGGTGAACTCCCGACAAGCAGGGTGGTTATGCAAGCCTTTAGGCCACACTCACCAACTCTCTCAAGAATCTCAAAGGGGCCAAATACCGATGCTGAACTTGCCCTTCTGCCCGAACGTCATCACACCCTTCATGGGCGAAACTCTAAGTAGAACCCTCTCACCCACCATAAAATGCCACATCACGAGCCCTCCTATCAGCATGACTCTTTTGCCTGGACTATGCTATATGAAGCCGCCCTTGAATCAACTTCTCCTTCTCCAAGGTATCTCAAACCAAAACAGTGCCCGACAACCTAGCCTCCCCAGGCTCAAACCAACAATCTGGAGAGCGACATCGCCTCTCATATAAGGCTTCGTATGGAGCCATCTGGATGCTCGACTGATAGCTGTTGTTGCAGGTGAACTCTGCTAGTAGTAGAAATTGATCCCACGAGCCCCTAAAATCAATGACACAAGCACGTAACATGTCCTCCAACATATGAATGGTGCGCTCGGACCACCCGTGTGTCTGTGGATGAAATGTCGTTCTCAGCTAGACCTGTGTACCAAACTCACATTGCACAACTCTCCAAAAATGCGATGCCAACTGCATGACTTGCTTTGAGATAAATGAGACTGGTACACCATGAAGGCAAAAAATCTCACCAAAAATAAATCTGAGCCAGCTACTCTAAAGAGTAGGTAGTCATGACAAGAATGAAGTGTCCAGACTTGGTCTGTCTGCCTCAATGACTCACGCATCATCGAATTTCCTCAAGGTCAATGGTATCCCAACCACAAAATCCGTAGTGATGTGCTCCCATTTTAACTTCGGAATATCAAGCCTCGAAAGAAACCCACCCGGTCTCTGGTGCTTGTACCTAACCTGTTGATAGTTCAAACACCTAGTCACATACTCCACAATATGTTTCTTCATTCTTCTCCACCATTTGTGTTGTTTAAAATGATTTACATCTTCGCGGCGCCCGGATGAACGGAGAATCGCGAACTATGGGCCTCCTCGAGAATCCGCTCCCGCAACCCAGCCATGTTGGGCACACAAATCCCACCCTGAAGTCCAAATACCCCATCATCACCATGGCCACTTACTTGGCATCACTGTGCTGCACTATGTCCTTATGGACAAACAAGTGTGGATCATCAATCAACATATTGACGTGCCTTGATGCGCTTAAACAAGATGATCATGAAACCACACAAGCAAGAACCCGGCTAGGCTCTGAAACATCCAACCTCACAAACTTGTTGGCCAAAGCCTAAAATCCAACCTAACAGTCTCTCTCCAACTAGAATAAAAGCAAGACTCCTCTTGCTCTCAGCTTTCCTTATCAAAGCATCGACCACCATATTGGCCTTATCAGGATGATAAAGAATGGTGATATCATAGTCCTTCATACCTCTAACAACCTCCGTTGCCTCAAGTTTAGATCCTTTTGTTTGAATAAGTGCTATAGACTCTTGTAATGCGTGAACACCTCACATGACATGCCGTAAAAATAGTGCCTCCAAATATTGAACGTGTGAACAATGGCTGCCAACTCTAAATCCTGTACTGGGTAGTTCTACTCATGGGGTTTCAGCCGACGCGAAACATAAGAAATCACTCTACCCTCCTGCATCAACACACATCCAATGCAAATCTGTAAAGCATTATAATAGACTGTATAAGAACCCAATGCTGAAGGCAAAACCAGATGTGGAGCTGTAGTCAAAGCAGTATTAAGCTTCTAAAAGCTCTCCTCACACTCGTCAGACCACCTGAATAGGGAACTCTTCTGAGTCAATCTAGCTAGAGGAGCTACAATGGATGAGAAACCCTGCACAAATTGATGATAATACCCAGCCAAGCCTAGAAAACTCTGAATCTTAGTAGAAGTAGACGTCCTGGGCCAACTCAAAAACGCCTCAATCTTCTTCTAATCCAACTTAATCCCCTAACTGCATACCACACAACCCATGAATGCCACGGAATCAAGCCAAAACTTGTACTAGGAGAATTTAGTATATAGCTTCTTCTCCCTCAAAGTCTGGATCACGATCCTCAAGTGCTTCTCACGCTCCTCTCGGCTATGAGAATACACCAATATATCATCAATGAACATGATGATAAAGAAATCAAGATATGGATGAAACTCACTATTCATCAAGTGCATAAAGGCTATAGCGGAATTGGTCAGCCCAAATGACAATCACCAAGGACTCATAGTGGGCTATATTAGGTCATGAAAGTAGGCTTCAGAATATCTGAAGTTCGGATCCTCAACTGATGGTATCCCGATCTCAAATCAATCTTTGAGAATACCCTAGCAACCGGAAGCTGATCAAACAAATCATCAATACGCGGTAGTGGGTACTTGTTCTGTAACCTTGTTCAACTTCTTGTAGTCAATACACATCTTTATCGAGCCATCATTCTTCTTCACAAATAGAACTGGAGCACCCCAAGGTGAGACACCCGGTCAGATAAACCCTTATCAAGCAACATCTGAAGTTGTTCCTTTAATTACTTCAACTCCACTAGTTCCGTGCGATATGGTAGAATAGAGATGGACTGAGTGCCCGACACCAGATTAATACCAAAATAAAGATGCTTATCGGGTGGAATGCATGGTAGGTCTGCTGGAAAACACCTTACTCACTATCGGAATTGACTCAACGGTAGGGGTATCAGCACTAACTTCCCTCATGAAAGCTAAGTATACAAAGCACCCTTTCTTAGCCATCTGTAATGTGTTCAAGAAAGACACCACCCTACTAGAAAAATGACCACCCAATGAACCTCTCTAAGCCTACCTCGGCAACCCCGTTATAGCCAACGTCACAGTCTTAGTGTGACAATCAAGAATAGTGTGATATGGTGACAACCAATCTATGCCCAAAATCACATAAAAATCCACCATATTGAGTAACGGAAGGTTAACCCTAGTCTCATAGACCCCAATAGTTACCAAAGAAGAATGATAGACCCGGTCTACCACAATATAATCCTCAAAGGGCATAAAGCCATAAACAGGGGTACTCAAAGAATCACGAGACATATCCATATATGAAACAAAATAGGATGACATGTACAAATAAATAGAACTTGGATCAAATAAAATTGATGCATCCCTATGACAGATCAGAACAATATCTATGATGGCATTATCTGATGCAACAACCTCTATCCTACCAGGAAAAGCATCACAATGGTCCTTGCCTCCCCCTCCAAGGTGTCCTCTACCAGTCTGTCCTCCCCCCAGCTGGCTATGTAGGTAGAGTAGCAGCTGGAGTGAAAACCCTAGCCTGAGTACCCTGCGGAGGTCCCCCTCCAAAGCCCGGGTCAATCTCTCATCATGTGCCTAGTATCACCACAATGAAAATAACCTCTCAACGGGCGTGGCTGCTGGTTTTGAGTGTGACCTGGATGGATAGAATAACTACTCTAAGAACCCCGTGCAGGAGGTGAACTAGAAGATAACTACCCAACATAAGTACCCTGAGGTCCTTGAAAAGTTGGAGCATTGTGAGTAACCTGAAGTGCAAACTGAAATGGTCAACTTATAAAACCTCTGCCATGGCAAGCTGAAAATGCAGAGTGAGAACCATTAAGCCCTCGAAAATCTAGAGGCCTCTTGGCCTCTCTATCCTCACTCTCCTGGCCACAGATATGCTCTAAGCTTCTAGCGATCTCCACTACATGATGAAATAGAGTTTCAATCTCCAACTCCCATGCCATCCCAAATTTGAGACTATAACTGAGTCCCTTGATAAATTTGCGGACTCTCTCTCTAATAGTGGAAACGCAAGCAGGTGTTTGACGAGATAACTCAGTAAACCTCATAACATACTTGGATATAATCATAGTCCCTTAGCGTAACTAGCCTACTCTCCTAAAAAAGAGATCAGTGAATTGAGCCCAAGTAAGTGGCATTGTGCCAGATGGCCTACTCTTCGCATAAGTCTTCCACCATCTATACGCAGGCCCGGTAAGCTGGAAAGCAGTAAGGTCAACCTTACATAACTCCACTACGTCCATAGTGCACAAAATATGGTGACACTAGTCTAGAGTGAATCCTCAGAAGTTGCACTACTGAAATAAGAAGGATGGTACTACTTGAACCTCTCTAACCTTTTCAGCTCATCCTCTGATGCCACTGGCCTGACCTTGGGCTGCACCACAATCACGGGCTGCACCGCATAACCACCGGAGCCGGATCAACATGAGCCCGCTGCTCTGAAATATGGGCAGGAGTCTAAGCTCCTCCCCTAGCCTTAGAAGTAGCTGGTGCAACTGGGATAAATCCCGCCAGAGCCAAGGTTCCAAAAATGCTCAGGAAGTGAGCTAAAAACTCTTGAGGTCTCAGAGTAGCAATAGGCACCTCGGGTGCCGGCGCCCCAACCCGAGCTACTTGTGGCTCCTCAAACGCTCCCCTAGCATGGCCCCCTGTTGTAGAACGTGCTCTGCCTCTGCCTCGACCTGTCCCTTGCCTCTAGCAACACTGGCACCTACGGAAGCATCATCAATAAATGAAGCTTGTGTCCTCACCATCTGTGAGAGAATAGAGATACAAAGGCTCAAATTCTGAAATCAATGAATCCGCACGATAAGTAGTGAAAGAAGTAAAATTTCTTAATAGTTCTATTGCCTCTTGAAGATAAGTACAAACGTTTCTGTACTGATCTGCAAGGCTCTATTTAAATTTCTTATGACTCGTAGAACGTATGAACCTAGGGCTCTAATACCAACTTGTCACAACCCCAAATCCCACCGTAGGGGTCGTGATGGCACCTAGTACCTAAGACTAGGTAAGCATGTCAGGTGACACTATTAAAGATAATATAACTACTTCAAAATAAATAAAAGTGGTGAAAAGCTATCGTGTAGCCAAAACAGAGATACAACAGTCTTCATCCAAACCGGTAAAATTGAGTCATAAGTTCTACAAGGAATACATAATAAGTCTCAAATGTACATCACTGTTTGGAATATATAAACAGTAATAAAGCAACTAAAGAGGGTGACTCCGAGGCCTGCGAGTGAACAACAGATATACCTTGAAGTCTCCAACAGCTCAGCACCACTCTCTAATGACCAACACGATCTATGGTACTTGGATTTGCACAAAGAATGTGCAGAAGCGTATTATGATTACACCACAGTCGATACCCAGTACATATCAAGACTAACCTTTGTGGAGTAGTGACGAGGTTCATCTAAAGACACTCACTAGTCAACTAACCTGTGCAGATTATCATTATAAAACTGACAACATAATGCATAACAGAATAAACATCAACAAAGAATAGGGCATGTGATAACACGACAAATTAACCAACAACTCGTAAAATATAAAGTGAGATTATTTAAGGAAAGCAAGGATATGTTCAAATCATCAATCTGTTCCAACGTAACAATAACATCAAGAATCACCCTGAAATAACACATAGCATAATCAACAAGCCACTCTTATGACGCCGCATGAGCTCCACAATAAAGTATTTCCCCTTATATAGCTACACGCGCATAAGCCCTCTTATCTCCCCGCGTGCACATCACAATGAAGTATTCCCCTTATTTGCACACACGCATAAGCCCCCTTTTTCTCGGCACAATGCGCATCAAGAAATACCACCCTTATTGTCGCCGCATATGCATCTTGCCACCCTTATACTCTAGACAATAAAAATCATCTGCACACCACGTACACATATGCCACAAAATCACCACAAAAACAATTCCAAAGTCACAACATGATAAAGCCCACGGCTCAACAACATTGTGTACAAGAAACATAATAATAATGTAAGGATGCGGGGAGTGAACAACGCTAAAACATGTTTCATATAACAAACAACCCCAATTCAAGGCATATTAATAGCCTAAGATCTAATCTGGTCAATTACTGCACATTTGCCCGTCTATACACTCGTCACCTTATGTACACGTCGTTTCACATAGCACAATTACTGCAAATTAGACCAAACCTAAGGGGTAACTCTCTAAAAGAGTTAGGTAATACTTACCTCAATTAGGCCAATTCAATACACAAAAATCACTTTTCCTTTAAAGTTTGCCTCCGCTCTGCTCAAATATAGCAAAAATGACTTAATAAGACCAAACAATGCAAGAGAAACTAATTTTGATAATAAAGTTAAGATCTTTAAACAATTCCCCAAAAGTAGGGCCATTTCTTAGTAAAGACTGCCTGGCAGTACATAAGGAAGAGGAACTAGGAGAGCAGTTTGAACAAGTTTATATGGTTGACGACGATACCTTTCAAGATCTCCTTCTTCATGTGGAGACAGTGGAAGGCCAAGCTATCATTGAATGGCTACATGAGAAGGAAGGGGTACTTTTAGACTTCTAAATGTTGGTATTGTAGGAACCCTAGTGAGGAAACTCCGGCTCACATTTTCTTGAGATCTCTAATAGCCATGTTTTTGTGGAAGTATTTTTGAGGACCAGCAGGGATTAAAATTATTTCCAAGCATATAATATAGGTGATTAGCGAGTAGTGGAGGAGACATGGAAACACAAGCTTGACGACAGCCTACCAAGCCATTCCAACTTTGATTGTGGGGAATTTGTGGAAGAAAAGAACTTTAGGAATGCATAGGAAGATTATTTCAATTCATAGGTTGATATTTTAGGCATTAGATGACCTCCAGAACGTACTAAAAATGAGAAGAATAGCCTATACGAGGAAACCCAACTTTTCAGAGCTGCATGGCTACAACAACACATTCCAAAATTGAAGTATACAAGGGTATTGTGGCAATTACCTCCTGCTGGGTGGTTGAAATGCAATACGTATGGTGTATGTAGAGATACAAATGAAAAGGCTTCTTAAGCATTTTGTATTAGAGATGGAATTCGTGATTTAATATATGCTCAGGCAGATGAGATTTTTAAGGCTATAAACAATAGTGCGGAGGCTAGAGCCATTCTCGAAGCCTTGAGGTACATATTAAATTCTCAGCTTCCTCCATGTGTGATCGAGACTGACTCTCTACTGATGAAAATAGTCCTAGATTAAGTGTGGGAACCACCATGCAACATTGTGACAGTGGTGGAAGAAATCAAACAACTAAGGGATAGATGTGTAGTTGACATATCTCATGTACTTGGGGAAGAAAATCAATTAGCGGATCACCTTGCTAATGAGACGCTGGATAGGGATACTATGATTCAGGCCCCTTCTTTTGATGTACTTGATGTTAAAGGAAGAAAGATCTTAAATAGTGACAAATTACAACTGCCCTATATTAGGGTGAGAAATGCAAAACTTTCTTTGTAATAGTGTTGTATGGGTTGAATAAGATGATAATGGCGCTAGTAGGTGCTTCGGTCTGGAGTGTGGTGATGATAGGAGGACAAGGTGTAAGATCTGGAGACAGGAACCTCATTGATCTTCCTACTCAAATCCATATGGAGGAGAGTAGGGAGAAGTTTTATACTAACTTTGTTTACTGTTTTGCAGGTACACGTTTAGGAGTTGTATCCCATGCCTTGGCCAAGCCTATCAGGGTGGAATTAACACCTAGTGTGTTCATTCCCTATTGGCGTATCAGGTGCATAGATCAACTCCACTATGCATTAATTGATCACATGAAGAAGCCTCAACTCAGGCAGCTAGGGAGTAGGGAATGCACTGCCTGTTTCCACGACCTTTGCTTCTTCACATTGGTTAGAGATATACAAAGGAGCTTCAACTATTATAATAGAGGCACTAGGATTGACAATGCCCCGAGATTATGAATGCTTCCTACAATTTTCTTGCATGGACATAGGATATGTTTTGATCATGCGAATTGTTAAATGTCTTTTAGAAGAGCTGCCATCTAGATATGACTTACACTTTATGTCATAAAGGTATATCTATTTGGTCGTTTACATTAGTGCAAGGATCATACACCACGGTATTAAACTAAATCATGAGCTGCACGAGAATGTACCAAGCTAGACAAGTTTAAGTGAGTGTGTGCTGCCAAACTTCTACACAAGGACATGTTATGGTAATTATTCTGACATCATGAGGTTCAATTGGATCGAGTGCACGAGACATGGTATTGCCTAAGCTCAAGTATGGAAATCTACAATACTTTGGACATAAATTGGATTGCTGCACTTCATGGAGGACCCTCTTCTATGATGAACATAGCTCATTGTATAGTACCAAAGTTGAGTTCTATACTAAACTTTGATAATAGGATTTATGTATTCACACGTTTTACTTTGCATCTTTTGTTAGACCTCCTGACATTTTGTATTTGATTTTTTTTATTAAGAATAAAAAATACCACTAAGCACACAACTTAATGGTATATTAAATAAATAAAATAAATTCCTCAAAAGTCAACTCCACGCTAACCCGATCAAAATCCGAGTCTAAGGGTAGATCTCGATTACCCATCCACCCACGAGTCCATATATGTATTTGATTTTTAAATAAAAGTCCAATTTGACTCTCAATTCTCAAATTTTAATGTTTCAAACATAGTCAAAATTCCCAAAATTTCTCTTCAAGTCTCATGGATTAGATCTTCACTTCATAGATAATACAGTTATATTATCAAATTGGATGAAAATCACTTAACCCATAACTTTGTATGAAAATCCCCTCCTAAAATTGTCTCCCATCGAGTCTAGGGCTAAAAACGTGATAAAATGAGACTAAGTTCCGAAATCCCACTATTCGTTCATCTTTGAAGTCGCAAATGCGACCTGGGGTTCGCAAATGCGACCATTTCATTGCAAATGCGATGCCTGGTGAGCACAGGGAACTTTGCAAAAGCGACACAGACTTTGCATTTTTGAAGTCAGTCCTCTTCAGAAAAGCGATCCATTGATCGCAAAAGTGGACATCCCTGTCAAGATGCCCCATCGCAAATGCGATACTCACCTCGCCAACGCGAGGTCCGTAAATGCGAATAGGAGCTCGCATTTGCAAGACCTGCAACATCATCCCAAAAACTAGCAACATCTTAAACAATTTAAATTACTCCGAATCGCATCCAGAACTCATCCGAGCCCCCGCGGCTCTACCCGAACATCCACACAAGTCTAAAAATATAACATGAACTAGCTCGCAAACTCAAAACACCAAGATAACATCTACAACCACTAACCGGACACCAAAACATATAGAATTCGCAATGAAACTCAAGAATCGCTAAAATCTCAACCAAGCATCTGATAACTACAAAACAAACTTAAATGACATCAATATTTACTCACAAGTTTCAAATGAGAAAAAGGACCTATTCCATATTCTGAAACCAACATCCAAACCTGATCGTCATAAAGTCAACTCATGGTCAAACTTAGGAAATTACTGCCAACTTTAGGCAAAAAGAGCCAACTCAACCTAGGAATGTCGAAATCTAATTTCGAGCATACTCCTAAGTCCAAAATTACCACAAGAACCCATTGAAACCATCAAATGTTGTTCTAGGGTTGTTTTCTCAAAAGTCAAACCTCGATCAATATATTCAATATAAGTTTCCAAAATAAGAACCAATTATTCTAAATCAATCCAAAACCTCCCTGAAACGGAACGAACCATCCTTGAAAATGATAAAACCATAATTACACATATAAGAAGCTTCAAAAGGGAAAACAGGGCTCAAATACACATAACGACCAGTCGGGTCATTATAGTTTTTTCTAGATTCAAGGGATAAGATCGCCAAGCTAGCCCTTTTACCTACGAAATGACAAGATACTGTTCTAAATCCTTCCTGAACCTTTCGGGACGAAAAATCCCACTGCCACACACCCAAGTCATAAAATATCATGTGAATCTATGGAAAATTTTGAAATACGAAATACCTGGTAACACTCAAAATGATCGGTTGAATCATTACAATTGTTCAAGAGGCCTAGATGGATCTTTATATACATCAAGAGATCTCACAACCATTGGGATACTCAATGAAATAACTTTATAATCTTATATGATTTAGATCTTTCCAAAATCATTCATTTAAAACTTATTTAGTGTATAATCTACTATTTTGGAAACTCTCCAAAAGTTCCAATAATATTAAAGTAATCTAGAATCACAAAAATTATGTCGAATCAGATATACCCACGTCATTTTGTAAAGACACAAGGACTAATTATATACTCTATGATTTTTTTAATCCATGTAAGCTTTTTCTACAGTTTTATTAAATATGTTTGGCGACCCAATTGGTTCTTTTGAGTTATAGGACCATGTTCCCCTATTTTAGACTTCTTGTAGAATCATTTGGTATTTGATGACTTAAACGTTTGGTGGTTCGGGTCCCGAGAGGCTCCATAATAATTTTTGACACTTAGCTCCTAACTTGAAGCAATAAGTTGGGAAGAGTTGACCAAAGTTGACATTTTTGTAACCAAACTCGACTTTGTAATTTTAATGTCTTGATAGGTTCATATGATAATCTTGAACTGATATATATGTTCGATTTGGCACCTGAGGGGCTCAAATGTGATTCAAAGGAATCTTGTAACAAATAGAACTTGAAAAGATTCTTAGTAGTTATGTTTTATTTAAATGTATTTTGAGCCCCTGGACAATTTTGTGTAGCATATATACATTAGTCAGGATGATTGATTAGGGTCAGGGGGAGGGGGGGGGGAGGGGCGCTCAGGTTAGTTTTGATACATTGGGAGAAGATTTCATAGTTTTTAGAGGGAGTTGATGGTTTCAGCACCCAGCGCACCAAGAATCGGTGGCCATAGCGCTGAAGGCTGAAGCCAATGTAAACCTCCAGTACGTAGCCCACCGAGAATTAATGGTTGTAATGCTCAAACAAGATTTCGGCTAGTATAAAAAGGATTTGATTTTTGTGACTTCTTATTTCATGTTTCATTACTTTGGATATTTGGGGGCACGGTTGTGGAAGGTTTTGCTTAGATCTTCATCTACAAGCTTAGGGTAACTGATACTAATCTAAACCTACGATTTATGCAAGAATCTATCACTATATTAGCATCAAAATTTGGATTTGAACAAAAGAAATAGAGACGTTCGTCCAAAACTTAAGAAAGTATAGTTTGTGGTTTTAAACCTCAATTTTGAGTTAGAATTGAAAACAACTTACATATCTAGAGTTGGGAGGTTATGATTTGACGAAAGTTTTACTTGGGTTCGGGTTTGGACCAAGTGGTCCCAGATTAATTTTTTTGTTAACTTCTGAAATTTGGCTAAATATTGAAACATTATCATTTAGAATTAGTCTAAATAATTTTATTTGACCATGTTAAGTGTTCTTTAGCTAGATTTGTTTGCGTTTGGAGATCGACGATAGAGAAAAAGGAATTTTTGAAGGTTGAAGCCTACTTTAGAGAAGGTAAGTATTCTGGCTATCCTTGACTTGATGGAATTTTTGAAAAGATGGACTTGTGTGCTACATGATGTGTGTTTGGGGTTAATATATACGTGAGGTTACGAGCATATATGCAGATACGGAGGTTATATCGCGTTTGGGGTATATGTTAGGCTTCTTTATACCTTGTTTTGATACATGTTCTACTGGTAAAATGCTTATTTGTTTGTATGTCTGCTTGAGCATTCTTATTCATGTCAGGGATAATGTCTAGGCTTTTGACACCCTTTTTAAATATGATATGCTAATTGTATATTGGATACATGTTGTAGTTGTAGTTGTAGTTGTAGTCATACACTATGCACATGCATGCATCTATGCATGTTTGTCTCTCTTGTCCACATGCACATATAAATACTCTTATATCTCTCACATATAATGACATCCTTGCATATGGTTCTCTTATATAGACTAAGGTTATGGAACACGAGTTGTTCGTGCGGGTTGAGATTGTTATGGCACATCAGTTGGCTATGCTGATTAACATAATTATTGATTATTGATTATTGACCTATCGTGCTCTGATATACCATGTGTATATGGATCCGTCCTTTGTGATTTGCCCTCCTAAGTTTATCTATTGATGGCATATATGCTGTTCAACACAGGGAGTGTCCAGGTGTTGGGAGCACCAGTTGATGCAAGGTTATAGTCTTTATCATACATAGGACATTCTATACGTATGTAGAAACATTCATACTAACGCTAACTGTTGCATATCATTTTTACATGCAGATTCAATGCCTTAATTTATGCTTTTGATCATTTAACTGAAAAAGTATGCTTATTATCTCCTATATTAACTATGTTTATCTTATATGTTGTTTCTTAATTATTTCTGTATCATTGTTCGTGCTGATGAATTGCACATGCTATGGAAAATGAGTATATCTTATTAAAACCTTGTCACTACTTTGTTGGAAATTATCTTGATACTTACTGAGTACACATTGCTTTCGTACTCAGACTACACTTCTGCATATTTTTGTATAAATCCTGGTATTGGTCCTAAGAGCATTCAGGAGGTAGCTTAGGAGCATCATTTGGAGACTTCCTAAGATATTGTGTTTGGATTTTGTTATGATCCAAATTCCACCAGGTCGTGATGGCACCTAACATAACCTACTGACGAACCACCAAACACAAATATAACCGAGTACATACAATATCATATAAATAAGAAGCAGAAATGCAAAATTTAATACAAACCACCCGAAGAAATAGTGTCACAAGTCATGAGCAATTAAGAATAGGAGTACAATGTGATATGATAAAATGCATCATCTGTTTCAATATCCAAACAAATAAATACAAGATCCTAGGATACTTTGAAGAAATGAAAACTAATAATGGATTGTTGATGTGTCTTCAATGCTCACTCTCAAACTCTGCAACACCTCAACTCCAAAATCTGCACAGTTGATGCAAAAGTGTAGTATGAGAACAACTAATCTCATATACTCATGAAATATTAAGACTAGCCTCAACAAAGTAGTAGCGAGATAAGTCAAAAGAAACTCAGTTTATATAACCTATGTAGTTCATAAGCATGTAAAATAAAAGAGAAACAACCAAGAAACATTGGATATCAACAATAAGGTGCATAATCAAAGACGAAGATATTAAGTATGCCTTTTCAGATAACAAGGTCAAAAGCATGTACAAATACACGTGACATTTGGCTACCTTAAGAGAGTCATAACTCCAGCCATTTATCCGCGCTTTGTTGAATTTCTTCTCTTTGACATTCAAAGCACTAGGCAGAAATCAAATTGCGTAAACATCAGCATGGACCATCATTGATATGTTTTAATTAAACAATATGATTCCCTTGTTTCTACCAATTCTTAGATGGCTGTTTGGCACCCAAGGTAGGCCTTTGAAGGAACCTATCCTAGTCTATAAACCCACTCTCGCTATGGGAGCAACTGGAGTATTCCACCAACAGCCAATGTGTTCGAGACTAGGACCCCCTGCCCAGCCGTAATAGCCAATTTTTCTCAAAAGTTACAATCCATTTTGCTGACTTCCCTTGCCTATAAAATTTCCATCAACTAGAGGTTGTTCATTTTTTAGACTTGATGCAATTGTAAGTATGACCAAGCAAGTATGATACTCGCGAATATTCAAGGTCTATTGTGGTGCACCGAACACTTCGAGACATGCAGTGCTCTTCTAGATGTTGGACCATACCCTGAATAAGTCATTTCCAGGGTGGGCAAGCTGTTAAAAAGGAAGGATAATTTTTCACAAGCCCCCTATTGGCTTCTCGGGACTTCCTAACTTACTGTAAATTGTCACATCCCGGTTCAGGTATTTTTACCTGATTCCCTTTTGGAGTACGTCCGAAACATACTATTTTTCAAGGTTCTTATGACCTTTAGGATCGACTAACCCATGTGCAAGAGTCGTAAGTTCAACAAAGTACCAAACGAAGAACTTCAGTACACATATAGATGCCAGAGGAACAACTTGTTATAGTTTTATATCTGTTCACAAAGTAAGGCCTAGAGATTGGTTAAAAGTAGGAGAAAAAAGGAGAGAAGAGTCATGTAGGCGCGCGTACAAGGACAGAGTGCAATAGTTATGAAATTGGAAGAATTTCAACCACAGGTCGGGGAATGAGATAGTATTAAAGTATTTTTAAGATGTTAAACCCCATATTTTCGTATGTAAAAGTACGTCGTAAGCCAATTGATGTAAGCCCATAGATGAGATCCTCTTTGAAAGTAAGTTAATCATATTTCCTTGGAAGTTACAAATTTTTAAGATCATGATCAGTAGGTACCTAGAAGGTTGGAAGGTTTAGAAGCTAAACAAACCAAAGAAAATATGTTTCGTCAAAAGTCGGCAGGTTGGGAATGTTATAGTCCGCACTTTTGGGGTGAGACTAGGATTCTTATTATGATAAAAAGATGATATTATGATGTATCTTAGTTGTATGATAGTCTTGTGTTATGTTTTGAAGCAACGCGAGTTATGAAACGAAAGTCATCGAAAGTCCTCACAAGATATGTTCATAAAGTTTTACTGAAATTTGGGTCTAATACACTAAGCTTTTCTCCCAATATACTTAGTTCTGCGGAATGATCCACCTACCAAATTTTCTCCCAATCACAAGTTATGTTCCAAACCTTCAAATTGCCAATTTTCGCAAAATAGTGTCAAAATATTCTAGAAACATCCAAATACAAATCCGGGCATATGCCTTAGTCGAAAATTACTATCCGGACCTAACAGAACCATAAAAACTCCAATCCGAGGTCAAATACACAGAAGTCAAACTTCGTCAACTTTTCCAACTTAATGCTTCCTATTTAAGAATCATTCTTCCAAATTAATTCCGAACAACTCGAAAACCAATTCCGACGATACACCCGAGTCATAATACACCATATGTAGCTATTCATGACCTAGAACTACCAATCTGAATTCAAATGCTCAAAGCGACTGGTCGAGTCATTACATTCTCCCCCACTTCGACATAAGTTCATCCTTGAACGTGCCAAGGGTCGTTCCAAAGCCACCAGATAACCGTATAACCTCTGCATGCCCATACCTGTGAGTGATCTCACGTCACCCCAATCCATGTAAGCCTGATAGTACAACTTAACTAAAGATCTTACTTCATCCTTATCCCATAAACCTTAGAACCAAATCCTCGTCATCTGAAACTCATCATAAGACCCAAGTCTTGCATCGATACACTATATAAGCATAGGCAATCTGAATCAAGCCACAACCTTAACCCAAGGTATAATCACATGATATTTCACATAACTCTGATGGCGGTAGCAATAACTTCCAACCACCATAGCTGCCCCATAACAATCTCAGTACCGGTAATACACTTCATATCAAATAAAACATTATTGTGGACCTTTGCAACGCTGCTAGTGATAAAAGAAACATGCAGAAACTAATAAACACCCATGAAAACAAGAGGTCAAGAAGCTCTATAATCCGACAAGGAACATTGCTACATTCTGAGCGGAAATACAATATCATTCTTCCAAACATTCCCTACCTCAATATGATAGTGCAAATCCTAGGTCCAAAAACCTCATCTCTGGCAATTCAAGCAACCAGGCCGACAAGTCACACCAAAAATCACATGAAACCCCACATAACCGGGTTCGTGCACCAAACAAGCAATAACTTAGATATAACTAAAAATAGAAAGAAAATGGAGTACGAGGAGTATACACCAAGTAAAACTGAAATAACACCCAAAAGCATAATTTTTATCAACTTAACCTAATAGGAGAAAACAAAATACATGAAATAAATACAAGGAACGGTATCCCACATAACTCTATTGTAGCGCGTAACCTGATCCAAACATATCAATACACATAGGGATACCCATCGAGCCATGGTGCTCGTGCTCACTAGTTATATGTGAATCAACATTAAGCACGGTAGAGTGCACAAATTTATCTGTGTGAAGATGAATAGGCTTAATATGATACGGAAAAGATGAGCACAAGTAAGGTGCAATAAGCAAATCAACATCACGAGGGCCATCTCGCCGAAATCGTCAAGAGGCCTAAACGGGATTCCAACATGCGTGCGAATAATCATGAAAACTCACTACCCGTCATGGCACAAAAGGGAAACACATAACATACACCAGGGCATGAATAACATCCATTCTGCCCGATGATATACCCATGATGGCAATTGCACAAGAGTAAGCAAATCCCATATGATATAGAATACACATTCTCATAGGCTTACAAGTAGCCCCCAAAACCAATATTGATCATTCCCAAACAGGTAACTGATCTTTCAAAAGTCCATAGAAACATATCCATAACAGATACCGCGAGTTATCCAACTATCAACATTTTTTCAGAGTCCGCAATCAATGAATAGTCTGCCGACTAGGGAATTCAATCTCAAAACCTCATGAATACCAGAATATCCACATCTGATCTCAACCCACTACTGAAATTGCTTATAGCTCACACATACTCCATCATCTTATAGAAAATACCCTCATAGATCTCCTGCGCCACGTAGTTAAAACTAGAGCCTCGGTAGCCCAAAACCAGGCAATCACCGTAACACTAGTCAAGCATCAGCAAGTCAAAACACAATGCGCCTTCTTAAATGCACACTCTTCTCAGGCGACATCAAATAGTGCAAACATTCTCTTAAACATCTGAAATCATCCGTGCCATCAAAAACTCATACCCTTCCCTTCAAAACTAAATTGCAATCCTAAACTCGCAACTTTCAACCCCATATGGCACACCGCCACAATCATGCTAACTTGTTAAAATGTAAAAATCTCATATTCAACTCCGAACCACAAGCAAGTCGAAAACCTCATAAACCAAGAACCTTCCATTTTACTCAATCTAGGAGGACATCACCACACGCGACACACCTCATCAGCCGAGGACCTTCCATTTAACACAATCTAAGAGGACAACACCGCACGCCACACACCTCTTATACCTGTAGTAGACACCAACCCTGAGTCGTGGTTATAATCATAGTGAATCCTATAAAACCTGCTAACACATAATAAAGTCATCAGAACTTATCTCCTCTAACTCAACCAAGTCAAGCATACTGCCATACCCCAAAGTAACTCAATTAAAAATGCTCACTCTGAAGGAGTGTTCTGTGGTCCAAAGCCGTTTCTTGCTTCTCGCTACTACTGCTATGTAGAATCATTCTTGATATAGAAATACCATAGATCCGGTCACCATTCACAACTAATCGCGAGCTCTAACAATGCACAAATCCGAAAATTCTCAAATGCCACATATGAATCTTGAACTCATTAGAACCTGTTTAATAGTTACCCACCTTGCTCTAATCTCCACAATACAGCCAATACACACCGAATAACCCACACTTTGCTAGCACTTAAATAACCAGAAGAGGCAACCAAGACATTTCCTTTCCTTGCACACTACATCCACAACGACCCTCAAAGCTGAATCTTTCCAAGACCTCTTTATACCCGTAAAGCATATTACATCATGCATTCATTGATCCCTTGCTCGAAATCATACCCGATGAAAACTTTCTCAAATCATAGCCAACCTGCAAGCACATCCTAGTCCAAAAACTAATAGAACGCATGTCCATGCAATCCAATCATCGATAGCAACTCCGCCGCTTAGCTCAAAGCCACAGAATACATTGTTGGTAACCCATAGTATCATTAGCTGATACTCATCCTTGTGACAGTCGAGCCAATTTCTTCAGATACTCCAATATGACAGTATACATTTCACTGAATAGAAACCTCATACAAAACACATGGCCTCAAATCTCCAAGCAAGCGATAGGCCACCATGGTCACAACAACTAGGCAACGAATTAATGCTCTCGAGTCTGCACTCGCCGACAAGGTAGAAGAATCTACTTAATCGTACAAACAAACCACTTGAAGATCTACTAACACATCCGCATCAAGCCCGGACAACACACCGCGACAGTAATCAACCATCCACAACCCTTCGCAGCCCATCCGCAACATCACAAGCTATCAGAACAGAATGGTACTTGGTGCTCAACATCACATATAAACGAATAGGATGAATCAAAGTGTAGGTTTCAAGCTGAAATAAGGTCGCACGATAAAGGAAAAAGGAAGGGAAGTTTCCTGAATGCCCCTGTAGCCTCTCAATGATTGGTATAGACGTCACCATACTGATCTGCAAGACTCTACTAGATATTTGCTCATGACATGTAGACCTATGAACCCGGTGTTCTAATACCAACTTGTCACGACCAAAAATCTGCCTAGTGGTGATGGCACCTAACACGACCCGCTAGGTAAGCCAAATACAGTCAACACGATTCTATTGGAATTAATGTGAAGCCAAAAGGTGAAATAACTAAAATTTATACAACTTCCAAGGACCGGTAGTACATGTAATGAGCCACTATGATTTAGATTTACAAGATGGTATGACGAATAATTACAATATCTGTTTGAAGTTTACATAAATAGAATCTTAAGTTCTAACTACTATGAACAAAAGGTAGCCTGAATCTGTAACGTTGGGGCGTCTTCAATGCCAAACTTCGTCTTCCATAGCTACGCAACTCCAAGATCTGCACGCAAGGTGCAGAAGTATATCATATGTACAACTGACCCCATATACTCAGTAAATATCTTAACTAACCCTAATGAAGTAGTGGCAAGATTTTAGTTAAATGATACCTGCTTATCTATTTACCTGTGCAGATAATAAGAAGAAAGAGAAAATATGAGAAAATGTGCACACACAGTCACATAATGAATGAAATAAGAATACAAATGGTGGAGGGACCTAGAATAACATAATCTCAAACCTTACATCAGAACATCAAGAATAAACTCAACAGCCACAACACAAATACAACACATCAATTTTGTTGTAGCGCGCAACTTAATCCAACCATATCATCATCTGTTCATATTGTATTCCGTCCTCATTTCTTCATATCATATCATTTCAATACAGTTGCAGGTACAACCCGACCAACAACATCAATAATATCTTATGAAACAACAACAACCACCAACCATAAAAAAACTTTCACAACATAACACTAAAAAACGAACATGTAATACCATACTATGTAACACAACTTAACAGACTAGGAAGAGCAGTCCAATATCAAAACTAGTCTACCATATGTAATGACAAGGCTCCCACACGATATATCTCACAACCAATCTACAAGTCATCCGATCCGTTTAAGCAAAGGAGAGTAGTATATGAAACTAGAAAAGATGTTTATCAAGTAAGAATGGGGATCAAATGAAGGCATTCAATATATGAAATCATGTAGCAAGTAGAAGCACATAGGAAATATAGGCATTCAACTAGTGAAAGAAGATGGTAAGTAGAGCATATAGTGAGTGGAGACACATAGCAGGTTGAAACATGTAGTATGTGAAAAGATGTAGCATGTTAACGCATCTAATAAGTAATTTAAGTGAAAATTAGAGGCATGTCGCAGATATGGGCAAAAAACAAGTAAAGACACGAATTCGAAGAGGACAAGTACTAGAAGTTAATCAAGTAAAAGCGCAAGTGTAGTAGTAACAGACAGGATTAAGACATAGCTATAACAGTATGAGCCAAACGGAAAATACAGAGATAACTACGTAAGGAACCCAAATGGAAGGTATCATACCAAAATAGCAACCACTAATGAAACAAAAGTAAAGGGCATGTAACTGCTTAATGAACGTGAGATCATAACAGAAATCCATCTTCCTTTCTTTTCTACACGGTAATAACCAAAAAACAATCTCATTTCACACCGCACAGAAATACTCGTCGTGCCAGTATCATAACAACTGCATGGAAATATTTATCGTGCCAAATATAACCCTAAGGCTCTAATCATCACCTCTTAATAAAGATAAATAAGCTCAAGTATCATGACAATAACATATGTAGATACAGATTCTCGATACTACGATCAAGTTAAGTATGATTCTAGAAAATGGCACATTAAAAAATCCTTCTTAAGACGTCACATGTTCTAACATGATTTCTAACACAGTTAATTGAGTTTACTATTCATCGAGTTAAATGGAGCATAGGTTAAGGGATAATCAAGTTCAACAAGGCATAAAGAAGCACATAATTTTCCCCTCCCGAGTATGGAAAACCCGCCACATGCATATACGCCCGTCACCTCGTATATACATCACCCTGGTATGTAGCAAACACTATCAATTCATAGGAAAAATTCTCCAACAAAGCTAGGAAAGACACTTGCTTCAACTAGTCCAAATCAATACTCAACAATAGTTTTCCCTTTAATAATTACCTTTTCTCGGCTCAAATATAACAAAAATGGATTTAATGACATCAAATAATACAAGCAAAACCAATTCTAAGAAATAAAGTTATGATCTTTGCAAAAATTTTCAATAATCAACAAAAGTTAACTCCGGGCCCGCCCGGTCAAAATCCGGGTCCAAGGGAAGATCTTGACTACCCATAACCCCACAAGTCCATATATGTGTTTTGTTTATAAATCCGAGTCCAATTCGACTCTCAAATCTCAAAATTTTATTTTTCAAAACAAAGACAAAAATTCCCAAATTTTCCTTCAAATCTCATGATTTTGAAGTTAACACTCATAAATAATTATGTAATATTATAGATAATCAACCAAAATCACTAATCCAATCGTTATATGAGAAAATACCTCCTCAAAACCGCCACAAACGAAGTATAGGGCTCAAAATATGATAGAATGAAGCTATGTCCCAAAATACTCAACTATAAAAAAGTTGCAGATGTCGCATTTGCGTCCTCGAGTTTGCTAATACGGAGAAATGATAAAAGGAACCACTAGTCACCACTGAAGAAGTTGTTAAAGCGACAAAAATGTCCGCGACTGAACCTAGCAGATATCACAAATGCGAGAAAAATATTTGCAAATGCTGATCCCTCCTTGCAAATGCGAACTAAACCTCGCATTTGCGAGACTTGAAGGACCAAACCAAAACCAGCAAAAACTTAAACTCTTTCAAATACTCTAAAACGCGTCCGAAACTCACTCGAGACCCCCAGGCTACAAACAGAACATCCCCACAAGTACATAAACATCATATAATCTGGCTCGTGTGATCAAAACACCAACATAACATCCAAAACAACGAATCGGATACCAAGACACATGAAAATCACAATGAACCTCAAGAAATTCTAAAATCACAATCACATGTTTGATTCATATCCAATCAAATCCGATTGATCTCAAATTGCAGACAAATTCCAAATGACATAATGAACCTATTCTAACTCTCAGAACAATAATCTGAACCCGATATCATGAAAGTCAACTCCTTGTCAAACTTTTGAATATCCCAAACCTTCAAATTGACAATTTTCGCGAAATAGTGTTGAAACCTTCTAGAAACATCCTAATGCAATTTCGGTCATACTCTTAAGTCCATAATACCATCCGGACCTAACAGAATCATAAAAACTCCGATCCGAGGCCAAATAAAGAAAAGTCAAACTTGGTCATTTATTTCAACTTAAAGCTTCCAATTTCAGAATCATTCTTCCAAATCAATTCCAAATAACTCGAAAACAAAAATAGATGATACGTGCAAGTCAGAATATACCATACACAGCTACTCATGATCTCAAACTACCGAACTGAATGCTAATGCTCAAAAGGATCGGCTGGATCGTTACAACTATTCACAACCTTCTGTACTTATGTATCTCGTACATTCTTCACCTTTACCTTAAGTACCTTTAATCTCGCATCGTTTCTTTTTTCTCTTTCCTAACCTCCCTTCCACATAGGTGAAATTTACGTCCATGCCTTAAAGCTATACTATAATACTTGGACCTCTAGTGTATACACAATGTGGCGGAAGCTTCATACTAACTTCTTATGACTCAGCTCTATGGTATGATCTGGAAACATAAGAAGAGTAACATTTCCTAAATTCCCTATAGCCTCTTTGTTATATGTGTGGCGCGCAACACACCCATAAGTGAGACTCTACTAGACATGACTTTGTAGACACCCTAAGACACGACTTGCTCTTATACCACTTTGTCATACCCCAACCTAGGTGAGCCATGGCTAGCACCCGGTGACGTACAGGCCCGAGCGAACCACTTTGTAACTCATGATAGTTCAACGTAAACTAGAATATATATAGCCGACTTGGTAAACTCATTCTTTCTATAAACTATCATGGACCAACGTGGCCACAACTCGTGATATATATATATATATATGTATATATATATATATATAATAGGGAAGCATCATGTTAGTAAGTTGTTATACTCAAACATATATGTTTGTACGAGTCGAGGAGGCCACTATGAGTATTGACACCGAACAACCCAGAAAGAAACATAAACGAGGGCCAACCAGGCTACTGACATAGTATTCGTAAAGAACCTATGTTTACAAATCCTGTAAGAGTATCTAACATCAAAACATGGTCGGGACAGGGCCACAACCTACCCACAAATCTATAGCAAAACTCTGACACCGTGACTTATTGACTCGACTGCACTCCAAGTGATGTGGAGTCTTACCGATCCTTCACTGAATACTAACCTCGTCTATTATGAGGGCTCATCAAACTGATTACCTATACTTTCAGGCATTAATGCAGCAACCACAACAAAAAGGACATCAACACGAATAATGTACCGAGTATGTAAGGTAGAACTGAAACTTAATAATAAGACAACATCAATGAAAGAGATATAAGAATCAACATGAACCTCTGAAGTGCCACTAAGGACCATGATACACATACAAATTATACTTATATATTTAATGCCTCTCTTTGGAACTATTATCAATAATGTAACATGACTGCCCAACTGATCGGTGGTAACTGCCCGACAGACCGTAGTACGGTGGTAAATGAATAACTGCCTGACTGGCAATAGCTTAGTGGTAAATATATTGCTGCACAATCGGCCGTAGCTTGCTAGTAGATGTATTACTGCCCAAACGGCCGTAGCTCGATGGTAAATGCATAACTGCCAAACCGGTCGTAGCTCAATGGTAAATGTGTAACTGCCCGACCGGCCATAGCTCGGTGGTAAAGTAGGAATATCATAGCCATGCCCTAACAGATATTGTATAGGTGTATATAATATCATTACTCGTTTACGTATATACCTACAATGCATGAAGAGCCTATTAGGATCATTAGGACATGATTCGGAATTACCTATAGTCATTCACTCTCCGAATATGTTATGAACATTAACATCTTTTTTCTATGCATTAATACGGACTTAGAAAAATACTTAGGGATGCTTTGAATTACATTTCAAATGAATGAATAATGTAGAAATTCTTAACTACTAGGAGTAGGACGATTTATGGAATAACATTACATTTACGTTTCATTACTTGGATCATGCCAAAAGAAGGAAGAATTAGCCTTAACATACCTTTGTTTATAATGACTTAATATATGTTGCACGTAGTACCTCAACCTACATCAAGGTAATAGAATTATGGTTGATACCTTGGAAGAATTCAAAATATATTTCTAAGCTAGTAGCTCTCTTAAAGAAAATTGGGCAGCACTTTCCCTATATTTCCTCACTTCCCCAAATTCAAAACAGCACCAAACAACAATATCAACAACCAATACTATTCATTCATCCTCTCAACATCGTATGAATAATAAAACAATTTAAATAATAGTACAACGAGCGACAAGCTCGGTTTATGATTAAATAACTAAAGTTTTAAACCCTTCTTCCTTATAGAATTTATTAACATCATTAACCAAAATATATTCAGTTATCCCTAATAATTTTCAGCCATAATAACAATTTAAAATAACCCCATAAAGTCCCACAAGTTCATCAATTCAAAACTAATTTTTGATTTTACTAAAATATGTTTTTGATTGTTTTATTCTTTCAATTCCAGCAACACAACAAACAATACATAATTAAGCTTCTTCTCACTGAAACCAGCCATGATTTCAACTTAAAAATAGCTACACAATACCCTAGCAAAGACACAATAACAACATCATGCTAATCCTTTCGAAACTTACAAGTTCTAGTCCTTATAACCTTGCTACAACGAGTAGAAGCTTAAACAAGGGAAGGAGAAGAATAACTCACCTTGACTTGATCACAACTAGTCGAAACCTAGGTCTTCTTCACTTGAAAACAACCTCTAATTCAGCTACAAGAATAAGGAAGAGAAACTAGAAAGCAGTCCGGGTTTCTTCACCACTAGAATCATTTGTAACCTTCAAAATCGCTTAGGGTTTGATGGAACTCTAGCGACAGGATTTGCAGAGGTTTTCTTCTATGTTTAACTCCATAGACTTTTCTGAAAATGTGAGAGAATTAACCCATATAAAGGTCCCCTTCGCCGCCCTCAATGAGCCCTCTTTTTGGGAATTTATTGGGTCCTTTCATTAAAGCAAGTAGGTGATGCACCTACTAGTATATGCAGTCTTGTAAAAACGTAAATATTTCTCTACTCCGATATTTCATTTACTAATTCTTTAATGACATGGAAACTAGACTCATAGACCTTCAATTTGGTAGGTTATTCACCCGTAAATCCAAGTATATTGGGAGAAAAGCTCAGTGACATTAGATCCAAATTTCAGTAAATTTTATGAACGTAACTTATGACGACTTTCATCGACTTTTGTTTCATAACTCGCTTGACTTTTAAACTTAACACATGACTATCATACAACTAAAAGCTCATAATATCACCTTTTTATCATATTAAGCGCCCTAGTGACACTCCAAAAGTAAGGGTTATAACATTCCCAACTTATCAAATTTCGGTGAAACTTACTTTCTTCGATTCATTTAGCTTCTAAACATTACAACCTTCTCGGTACTTATTGCTCATGATCTTAAATACTTGTAACCTCCAGAGTAACATGATTAACTTGCTTTGTATAATTTCAAAAAGAATCTCATTTCTAAGCTTACATCAATTAATGTAGGACGTACTTTTACGACAACAACAACAACATACCCAATATTATCCTACATCGTGGGGTCTGGGGAGGGTAGTGTGTACACAGACCTTACCCCTACCTTGTGAAGGTATAGAGGTTGTTTCTAATAGACCCTCGGCTTAGAAAAACATAAGTACCACAATAATTAAAAGATAGACAAGGAGGGACAACACCAAAAAGCCAAGTAAAAGCAGCATATAAACAACATCACAGTAAGATGATCAAAATGAAAGAAAACGACGGGTAGTCCTAGAAACCTACTACCAACAGAATGCGAGAGTATGTACTAATACTACTATTATTAACAATCTACCACTTACTCTACTACTGTAATCCTCGACCTCCACACCTTTCTATCAAGGGTCATGTCCTCGGTTAGCTGAAGTTGCACCATGTATTGCCTAATCACCTCTCCCCACTTTTTCTTCGGTCGATCTCTACCTCTCCGATGGCCCACTAATGTCAACCTCTCACACCTCCTCACCGGGGCATCAATGCTCCTCCTTCTCACATACCAAAACCACCTAAGCCTCGCTTCCCCC
Organism: Nicotiana obtusifolia; assembly: GCA_002018475.1. Taxonomy (NCBI): domain Eukaryota; kingdom Viridiplantae; phylum Streptophyta; class Magnoliopsida; order Solanales; family Solanaceae; genus Nicotiana; species Nicotiana obtusifolia. The sequence continues at coordinate 342,154 of MCJB01049430.1, forward strand.
ATCTTGTCCTCAATGGGGGCTACACCCACCTGGTGTGCCTGCACATCCATCTCAACATCCTCATCTCTGCTACCTTCATCTTCTGGATATGGCTCTTTCCAAGTGACATGTCAGGTCCAGGGCATCCCAATTGGATTGACTGGGAAGACTGCTATATTATGACTCTCCCATCCCTATTTTCCTACCTTCTTCATTACGTTATCACATATTTTCATGAGCTAAACTGACTTCTCTCTTTTGTCTTTGCTTTCTTTTCTCTTCATTTAATGTTCGCCTTTACTACGTTATTTATTGCTTCTTCATACTTTTATCATGCAGATACTTGGCAATGTGATATTACTCTTTGCATACTGCATGCTCCACATCATACTCCACTCATGCATATTATCAACATAGCGGCCTTGATGAGTGTCACTACTTTCGTGAAAATCACCCTTTTTAAATCGGAAACGATAATTTGCGATAGACTAATCGATCAATGGTGCAGTCGACCGTCCCATGTCTTTCCCTCTCATGTTGTCCACTTGGGAGTACCAGTCTAGACCCTTCTAGAAATCCCACTCCAATTTGAAATGTATATGCATCATGCTAAACCTTGTACGGATTGAAGCATTATTAACGTAACAACCCGTTAGATAAACCTTGTCCAAAGTCCAAAGGGATTTCTATAATCCCAAAGGACACTATCATGTTATGTGCATTACTTGGAGAAAGTGTGCCAACATGTTGATCATTATTGTGTAAGTAGTCGAATCTAGAGGGGGAAAGGACTAACTCTTAATTGTCTGCAGAAAATGAAGCACGAAATCCCCAGGTTCGGTATGGTCCAGAATATCTCGCCTTTGCTACGTGACTGGTGGAAAGACCTTGCTCCTTGTGACAAAAATCATCTGAGGAGAGTACTTGGTGACCTGTCATCTTTGCTGAACATTCAACCAAATAATGAATTAATCAAGGCCGCTACCATATTCTGGGATGAGAAACGAGCTATTTTTCGGTTTGGCAATATAGAAATGACTCCTCTCCTAGAAGAAATAGGGGGTTTCTCCAATTTACCATGGGATAGTCCGGGACTGCTAGTACCATAGAATCACACACCCCGCGATTTTCTAAAAATGTTGGGTTTAATAAAGAATGATGTGTCTGAAGAAATCATACATCCCTTTTGAGTTTCTTTACGAGCATTATGGGAATAGCAAGTCATATCGTCTTCATCATGATAAACTAGCCATTACTTCTTTGGGATGGGTGCATCATCGGGTTTATGTTTTCATTGTCTGCTTCCTAGGGTTGTTGATCTTTCCAATGAAAGGGGAAAGTATTCATACTCGCTTAGCCATGGTCGCCAGGATCTTAATGGATGGTATCAAAGGAAAAACTTATACTATCATCCCAACGATCTTAGTTGAGATGTACCGCGCTCTAGATCAGTGCAAGCATGGGTTTGGACACTTTGAGGGTTGCAATCTATTGCTACAAGTCTAGCTACTGGAATACTTCAGAGGTTTTACTATCGTCAACAGCTTTTGCGAAGGCCACTAAATGACTACATAGCCAACCATCACCCAAAGAAAATGATGTTTATTCCTGACCGATTTGAAAAAGCTTGAAATGCTGTAAGTTGGGTGCATTTCTTCAGCAATCTGATAGACGAGCAAGTGCATTGGATGTTCGAATGGTTTCCTAGTAGTGAGTTCATCATCAGATCAAAAGGAACTACTCACTTAGTACTGATCGGTCTGTGAGGAATCTACCCTTACGCTTCTATAAGGGTAATGAGACACGCTGGAAGAAAACAAGTGATACCTCGGGTTTCTAATATGGTCCAGCACAAGGCAGATTTCAAGAGAAATGTCATCCTATACATTTGAAGCGCAACACATGTGGAACCAAAAGATCATTGTTGAAGGAGAAACTATTGAACCAGCCAGGTATCATGCCGGTCATATGTACTACTATCTATAATGGCTGGAAGACGACATAGCTGGGGACGTCAAGCCAAGAATCAATCTGAAGGATAGGATCATAGATGAAGTGGTTGAGGCACATGTGAAGTACAACAGGCTACGCAAAAGGGTGTTCGAGTCTGATGCTAAACATCTGGAGCAGCACAAAGTGAACATGAAGGCGATAAGGGAATGGAAGGAGATTGCCTCTAAGTTAGCAAAAAGATTGGAATACCTAGAACAAGGACTGGTGGAGCTAGAATGGAATATGAGAAAGAGATTTTCAGATTGTCTAGGCATGGACGACGATGAAGGAGGAAAGCTGGCAAAAGCTTACTTATTGCTGGATATGCGCGATCTGGGAAACATGATTGATGGGGTCAAAAGCGCCAAGCATGGAGAAGGTCCTTCAGGGTTCAAGTAGATTAGAAGATGATGTTCTTTACTGTTTTCTAGCTTATATTAGATTTCGATGTAAAAAGGCTAAAGGCCATTAATAACTTTATTTTATTATTGTCAATTTAGTAAAAGATTGTTTTGGCTCATTTTCGCATTAATGAAATGAAGCAAACATTGGCAGCAATTTGCTACAAGACTATGTGTCGCTTAGGCCTACCTGAGGCACAATGAGGTCCCAAAATTAGGACTCGAATTATTGCATGACTTTGTGAAACATGTTTAAATATTGAGAACACTCTTTTATTTCACCTTACTGACTTGGTTACCTTTTGCTTTTTCTTTCTTTCTTTCTGATTATTCCCATTTCCAAATGTTGGTTCGTGCATACTGGCATCATCAGCATACCACACTATATCTAGAGGTCCTCCACCTCCTCCTCCACCTAGTGACCCAAAAAGAAAAAGCAAGGGCAAAGGAAAAATGCGTGATTTAAATAGTATCCGGAAAGACAATGCTGCTGTGGCGAAAAATGTTAAAACTTCATATGGTAGAAGTACTCCAGGGCAGATGAGTTGGTCTTACTTTTGGAGCAGAAAATCCTAGAACTACAGGGCGAGCTTGAGCATGTCCAAAATATGGCAAACCTTTTCCTTATTCTCAATGTTCCCGACATCAACCAGCAAAACCTGACTAATCAGAACTAAACACCACCATAAAACGCACAAAATTAGAATCCACCACCCATAGTCCCGAATCCTCCCGCACAACATCAGCATCATTATCCTGCACCTCCCCAGAACCTTAACCTGCCACCAGTGCCAACCCCTCAACAACACCACCATCATCCAACTCAATAACCGCAAATCACCACTTATCGCACTACAAAAAATGCACCACAACCTACTCCCGATACCCAAAACTAGACCAACGATCACCCATATACTCAAGTTCTAGGAACTTGTCAAAGAAATCCGATATATGTGGAAACCTTACCCTATACCCTGCAGCAAACCCTATGCATACCCGAACCGACTGATAAGGACCTGCTCATTAGAAACATGGCGGAGGAACTCAAGAAGCTCACATGGAGAGTCCAAAGTGTTGAAGGTGGGAAAGGCGTTGAAGGTCTAAACAATGAGGACCTGTGCATTCAGCCGGATGTGGAACTGCCAAAGGGTTACAAACCTCCCAGGTTCGAAATGTTCGATGGCACTGGTGATCCAAAGGTGCATCTGAGAACCTGTTGCGAAAAGCTTGTAGGGGTAGGCATGAATGAACAAATCCACAAGAAACTGTTCATGCGAAGCCTTACAGGAACGACTTTGTCTTGGTATATCAGTCAAAACCTAAAGAAGTGGGTTAATTAGGTAAGTATGGTATCCGATTTCATGGACAGATTCAGGTTCAACACGGAAAACGTGCCAGACATTTTCTTCATTCAAAACCTAAAGAAGAAGCCGACAGAAACCTTGCACGAGTATGCTACTCGTTGGAGATCAGAGGTTGCAAAGGTAAGACCAACACTTAAAGAAGAACAAATGAACAAGTTCTTTGTTAGAGCACAATGTCCGCAATATTATGAACGATTGATGGTCATCAAAAATTACAAGTTCTCAGACATCATCAAGTTAGAAGAAAGAATAGGAGAAGGAATCAAGAGCGGGATTGTAACTAATTTCGAGGCGCTACAGGCCACGAATAAATCTTTGCAATCAGGAGGTATTTCAAAGAATAAATAAGTGGGTGCCATGATGGTAGCCCGGAATACCACAGTATAAGAACAAAGCAAGGGACTCCGTGAAAGCAAGCTTAATCATAGGTACGAAACCACAACATAAGGAACAAAGCAAGAGACTCGAGGAAAGCAAGCTTAATCATAGGTACGAAAGTTTCCCTACAAAAAGGGGGCTGGCTCTTGCCAAGCTACACAAACAGTTAATTTGTTTATAGTCGCAAAAGTTTTCCTACAAAAGGGGCTGGCTTCAACAACCCATTCAGGGATGGCTTGCCAAGCTACACAACTCAGAAAACTTTTGTACTATAACCAACGTTAGCTGTTCATAACTCAGAAAACTTTCGCACTACAATAAGCTAACTTTAAAAGAGTGCACTTACTCTATTTTCATACATGGACCGTACTACAATAAGCTAACTTTCAAAGAGTATACTGACTTTATTTTCATACATGGACCGGCCTTTCCATCCCTTCGAAAGAAAGAACAAGAGGGAAATTTAGAAAGAACTCATATGTCATATATCGCAAGAGATTTACAAAGAGTGCACGATGATTACCAGATGATTATCTGATTATCCTACAACTACTACAAGGCCTCCTTTATATAGGACTAGGAGGTTAATACAAGACAAACATTCTAGATAAAGCAAACCTATCTTACATGGCAAACTTATCTACAAGCGGGTCCCTCTGGCATGTGAAGGACTTTAGGCAAAATCACTAAAAAACACCTGAAAGCATGTGAATGGGGTGATATATACATGGTGTAGCATGAGGGAACATGTGACGCCATGTGACTGTATTTTGTTGCATGTGAAGAAGCATGTGGAGGCATGTGGAAGCATGTGAAAACAAGGTGAAGTGGGGCCCGGATAGCATGGAAAGATGTGGAGATATGTCTTGGCATGGGTAGGATATTTTTTGAGAGTTTTTGGAGGATTATGGTAGGAAAACAACATAAAGTGGGGCCTGGATAGTATGGAAAGTTGT
>MCJB01049431.1:0-40483 GCA_002018475.1 Nicotiana obtusifolia
ATACGGATCTAATGCTTCAAACAAAACTGAATTTGGAGTTCATTTACTAATTCTAATATCAATTACACCAGAAGCGCAACGTTTGTCGCTTCATGAAGCGAAGAACCAAGTCCCGTTAATGATCCGAAATTCACCCGAGACCCTCGGGACTTCATCCGAACATGCACACATGTTCTATAACCTCATTCAAACTTGTTCCAATCATTGGAACACTAAAATGAGCATCGATTTATTAAATTTGCTTTGAAAGCAACACTATGAACTCTAAGGTTCCTCAAATCGATCTTTCGATCCGAATCCGACCAAACGGTGTCCGAATGGTCTGAAAAATTGCACGCAAGTCCAAAATTACATAAGGAACCTACAACAACTTTCAGAATTTCATTCCGACTTCCGGATCAAAATTCGACCTATCAATCGGAAATCCGAACTTCCTCGATTCAAATCTAGTGTTGTTCGAGGTCTATCAAATATTTTCCGGTCACTCGTCTAAGTCATATATTCTCTCCCGAAGCTAGTCGAGTCGTTGAATTTCAAATCCGAGCCTTCTAACTCAAAAGTCAATTCCATGGTTGACTTTAGCGACTTAGACTTTCTTAAATGAGACCATTTGTCTCATATTCTTTCAATCACTTCGAGTACATTTAACTCGACTTAATTTCAATTAATATAATTAAAGAAATAAATTGGGGCGTAAAACGAGTCATTACATATAGGTTTAGGGTTTAGGGTTTATATTTAACAGTTGAATGCCTAAGTTTGAGTTGTTCTTTCTACAAGATTGCACTGAGTTAAGCTGAACAGCTATAATCTATTCCCTTATCCATTAAATAGCTAGAAATTCGCATTTTGAATGTCTTCTTTTATTAAATTAAAAGTCAATGAATCATACGTCACGCCTCACAAGTAGTGAAGTAGAGCACCTTGGTTAGTCATTGACCAACGGAAGCATGTGAGAAAAAAAAACGAGGAATTTCGCATCTAAAAGGGTCTTCCAGCCCTTTCTAAAGGGATATCCAATTCCTTGATGGCTCCTTCAACCTGTTACTCCATGCGAGAACACATACTTCCAGCAGAGCTTCAAATGACAGGTGGAGATCCTCCTTAACGCCCATTCACTGACCACATTGCATATGTATGCATCAAATTCTCACAAGTGGAGGTAGGGATTTCAATGGATGCGACAATTTGGTGATTCAAAAAGGATTTTATTCGATGGAGTCACCACCAAGCAGCTTTATGCTAGAATTTATTTCAGGAGATTGGAGGTAGTAAAATGTGAGGTGTATGCTTCTAAATAATGATGTAATACTAATACCAGTAGAAGCAGCTAGGGAGTGTAGTTGCCATAGTAGGGCCTTCTTAAATCAACCAGTTTCATCTAATGATACACATCAACTCCTATGGCTACCTTGCACCAAATATAGATTTCTTCAGTTTGCTAAATGTACCTTTCCCAAGACTATTTAACCAGAATTTTATACTATGTTGACACCAGTTCTACAGCTTATACCTTCTAAATTTTTGAGATACAGCATAGTAGTTAAATAAAGGTCAAAGCAATAAGTTTCTAATAGAGCATCAAGGATGGAGATGACCTGAGCCTTCAGTTTGAGAAGCAGATTATCAACGCCTGAGTTTGTATAGGAGGTAAGCAAAATGGATGAACCTCTCATCAACAGCGCCTTCACAGCATAGACCATAGTGGATGTTTTGCCTGTCCCTGGCATTCCTAGTATCAGCGCATAATCCTTTGCCGTAAGTATCTGCATTAACGACAAATATACTGATGCTGTTCTGATAATTCACAATACAATTCTGACAGTTTGATATGGTTGAGGGTTCTGACAACTCGAATGCTGTAAGTTTTGCTTTGTATCTGGTTTATCCAATTAAGATTCTGATAATTCACAATACTTTTGATTTGCAGGTGCAGATATAAATCCAATTACAGAGAGTTTCTATAACTCTTCACCTTAAGTATGGCTCGGCGCTGATCGTCATTCACGTTTTTCTCTGACCAAATGTATGAGATGGCAGGGTCTTGACTAAATTGACATCCACTATCAAACCTGGGCAACTGCAGAATTTCACAGGTAAGATTTTCTTCTCATTCATTAAAGAGGGATGTGGCTGAGGAGCTGCAAATCAAATGAGCATTCACCTCCAGATCAACTATCATCTTCCTTAGATGAGAACTCTGCTCATTTTGCAGAAATAGTTGTATGAGGTTGAATCTTCAAAATCAAAGCAGGAGTAAACAACACTTGGACAAATATATGTACTTTAGATGGAGATAATAACACATGAAAAAATTTGAATACCTCATAATTGCAAATGAACCCATGAATTCATCTTTATGAATTCGCCACAATTGCTGATGAAGGTCTTGTGCCTGTGAAGTCCGGCTGCTACCTGGAAGCCTTAAGCGTTTGGAAAGAGATACCTGAATTATGAAAGCAAATATTACAAGCTGAAATCTGCGCATGCTTTTTCCTTTTACACATTATTGGACCCAAAATTAAAAGGAGTACCCAGGGCATTTTATATTCCAAACTTGTTAATTAGTGCCAGAATTATCATAAAGGATTATGACAAATCCACAAATATTTTATTTTTTTAAAATCAAAGACATACACCGGAATGTAGCCTGGCTCACTTCAGAATGAGTGACAATGGACCTCTACTACTTGAAAACAATACTATGATAAGATCGACAGGTCAGGTCGTAAGGTAATCTTGTATAGATATAGATATATCAACAAAAGAATGCTTTAGCCCTAACTAAATACAGTAAGCTAAACACTGGTATGCTTTAGTTGTAATTATTTCTTAAGACGAACACTGGTTTAGAAGACTTCCGTGTATGGACTTCTTTAACTTTTCATTTTGGAAAATGCTTTCCAGGTCCTGAAGTAGTTTTTCTTTTGAAAGTGGGATTAAAAGGAAGAGCCATGTGAAGCTTTCGTTTTGTTAACGGTCAGGGCTTAACTCTTTTTTTCTGTTTTGTCTCAACAAATCAAACTATTTCATTCTTAATCATCTCCTTGTATAGTTTGGAGCTACCTTATTTGTTGAAGAAACTTTTCAGCTGTTGAAAGGGACCAAAGTGAGATCTAACAGCATTAACGAAGATAATTGGCAGATGAGAAATATAAGTTTCCTATTTTTCATTGGAACAAATGAGATTATTTGAAATGTTCGGGTTGCTCCACCTAAGGAGAATGAAAAGAAGGAACTGAAAACAAGTTATATCCGTGCATTCTAGGCTTTTTGCAGCAATGACAAACATTATAAAGTAATAACTCCTTGCATTGAAGAATTAATATCAAATAAAGATCTAATACTCACCAAGATGCGAGAGCAACTCATATCTACAACAACTCCTGTAGCTATTAGTATACCACCAGGTTCAGTGCTCAATACCTGAATAGTTTAAAATTTATATTGTCATACCGTCAACTGATCATGGCCATGAATAGAACCAAACATATAGCTTATAAGACAGCACTTTCAATTCAAACAATCACAACTCATACACTACTGTGAGCTGAAAGTGCAGGAACAAAACAGAAAATTCAGCTAATGAGAGGCTCAACAAAACTAGAAATTACTCTATTTGCAGGCAACTTATACAAACATATGCCCCAACTAAATAAAAAATAACTCCATTTTTTCAGAAAATAATTGACTATTATTCTGTTTTTTTGTTATTGAATAGTGAGAACTCCCTTTCCTCTGAAAGCTTCACGAAGCCTAGTGGTCCGCCGAGGGTTTGACGCTAGTAAAGAATTACTAAATTTGTGGGATGATATCAGAGCCACCAAGGCAACACGGATAGAGAGGAATGAATAAGAGGATTCCTGTAGCTGACCACAACTAATTCAGGATCAAGGCATAGTTGATTCATTGAATTCTAAGAAGCTTCATTACTTCACCAAAATAACTAATTGAACCATTAGTTCAAGCCATCCGATTAATATATTTCACAGGGACAGGATCGTGCAGTTTGCTAGAGACGCATATAACTGCTCTGTCTCACTACTGTTCTCTTGGAGGCAAACAGATGATGTTACAATTATGGACAAGTAATTCTTGCTTCAGCTGATTGCTGTGAAAACAGAACATTCAGGAGTGCATAAAACAAAAAGAATATGGGAAAGAAGAATACCACATAATCCCCATTCCTAAGTGAGGATCCAAACTTTTTCATAGGAAAATTATAACAATTAAGAGCATCTCCATCCTGTTGATGAGTGCCCAAGGAAGTCCAATCTCGATGTACAAAGTGATAAGTAAATTGATTTCCTTTGCAAAAGTTTGTTGGTGTGGTTCGTTCTGACGCATCAAGGACAAGATAAGTAAGGAGCGTAAAGGTCATTCTTTGAACTTTGTGAACACCAAATTTCTTTCTTGACAACCTGAAAAAAAAAAATTAACAAGTAAAGAGAAATTCAATTGCCATGAAGTGATTTCTACATCTACAGTCGACAATGTATTGTACCTCAACTTCTTTAGCCTCGAAGTCAATCAACTGATCCCATTTTTGAAGAAAATTAGTATGTGCATTTGTTAGATGGCTAACAAGTGAATCAAACACACCACCCAAACCACTACCTTCTATGGTGCCACCGTATGCCTATGAAAATTTTCAGGATCCAGTAGTATAAGTTTTTACTTTCAACAAAGTCCCAATAATATTGAATATTGATGTTAACCATAATATGATGTATAAGCACAACTAAAATGAGAATTAAGTATTCGGGCATACACCATTGCTGATTTTCCTGTCAGATTAGGCTCATATGGAAAACATGCATGTTGATTTATCATCTCCATTATTCTACCCATTTTGTTGATTAGCATGATTCAAAGAGACTTGATTTAGGAGTGTTGAATAGCATAATTTCAGGAGATTTGGTTATATGTAGGAGATCTGATTTTATTTTGATTTGATTTGATTTGATAGCTGAATTTGATTGATTGTATAGATTTATTTTATTTTTATAATTAGCGTTAGGACCTTTGTATAAATTTTCTTGCTCATGAGACGTAAACACACACAGAAATACAAGAAGCCCTTTCTTCTTCTCAAAATCTATATGGTATCAGAGCCATTGTTGCCTTTTGAGGTGAGTTATCTCCCTCCCAGTACTAGGGTTCCGTTTTTATCAAAGAGGTCGAGTTTTCTCTCTCTTGGTGGCTATCGGCAACAAATTCCTTTTGATTGGGCACAAATATGGAGACATTAACAATAGGTATAATTAAATACTAGTTAAGTCAAAAAAAAAGAAAGAAGAGAAAATAATAAAACAAAAAAAGGAGTCACGTGACTAAAGTCCATCAAGTGGGTATTGGAAGGAAAAAGGCTTAATGCCTCAACAAAACAGAACGCAAGTTCTGTTTATCACGCAGAGCAAAAGTCTTAAAGCCTTATACGAAACAGAGGAGCCATGAAATTACTCACGCACGGAAAATTCTAGAGTGCTTTACAAATCACTAATTCTTGAATAGGTATATAAAATTCCTATTGTCAATTATCCTATATTAGTAGTAAGTAAGAATTGAATAGTTAATTCCCTTCTTTCTCTGTATCAATAGTAAATTCCATGTTTAGGTGAAACTTTAAAATTAATTAAAATGTATTGGTTGTTGTAGAATCGACTGTTTGACGGGTATAAATTGGACTAGGGCCTACGTATTGGCTCGAGGAGTTTGAGGTGAGTTGATATAACCCTTTACTAAAGTGGTTTAACTCACAAAAGCACACATAATAAGTGTTTGATGAATTGCGTAAAAGAGTTAATATGTACTTAATTGGAGCGAGTTTTAGCTAAAGATTAAATGATTTATTCTGATATATATGCATAAATTTTCAGATTTTTTTTTGTGTTATTCTTATATGCCATTTTCATGTTGAAAATTCATGAAAAAGCATGAATTCTTGGAAATACTTTTGAATGTTTATTTCATGCTTATGCCATGCTTTACATTTAAAGATACCAGTATGAGTATGTATATGATATTCTAGAAAAGATTTAGACTTGAATGGTAAAGAAAGTTGAGAAATTGATTTAGATCCTAGCGAGGTCATAAAGAACAATTTATTATTAAAGTAATTTTTGGGAATATCCTCTATTCTGAGAAGGGATCATCGCCCAGGCCGAGGGTCTTGATCAAGGCGTTGACTTCCTGAAACTACTTGTGCCAAAGTAGGGAGCACACAAGCCGAGGGTCTCGTTGATGAGAATTTGCCTAGGCAAGCTAAGATATGATACATGAGCGTTGAGAACCATGAAGCGAGTGACACCTCGTGGATTGGTCCTATTCGATCAGGTTGGGATCGAACCCGTGCCGATCACACGGTGACTAAGACAGAAATAAGTCAGGATAGTTGGAACTCCCGAAGAATAAAGTGAAGTATTTTTTTTTTAGATAAGAAAGAAAAAGAAAATAATTTCTTTTAGAATACTCATAAACTGCTGTTATGCAATTATTTTAAGATTGTTCTTAGAAGCTTTATGTTTTTCATGCCTTTAGAATCTTTGCTTGTAACGTATACTTTATTAAATTTTCGTCCCCTGTTGTTGAGACTCACTGAGTACAATGAATGGTGCCGACGTTCTCTTTTGGGAACGTATGTTGGTCTGCGGTACAACGTAGGAACCGATTTTGCAGGCGAGCAGGCTACAGGTTAGGACTTCCCCTCTTCCAGTGCTATTGGTGAGCTCCGCTTTTGTTCATGGAGTATTCCTTTGAGTCATCTTTATTTAGTTATTGCTTTGTTTACTTGGAGAACTAGCTAGACAATCTCATGTCCTGAGCAGAGCGTCACTTTATTAGTAGAGGCTTCATAGACACAGTTGGTAGGTTAAGATTCAGGTGTTTTTAATAATAACTTTGTAATATTTCAGTAGCTATTACGAATAAAGTTTTGGAGTCTGTTTATTTTAGATATTTAAATTAATTAAAAGTATTTCCTTATTGCATATAAAGTTTGAGGTTATAATAGTTTTGATAAGCACAGATGGTTCGCTCGATCAAATTAGCGACCCGGTGCCGGTCACAACTTATTCAGAAAATGGGTCGCGACGCCTATCTCTGGAACAGGTTATGTCGTTTGTACTCCTAATATTAAACTATAATCCGTGCTCCATGTCCCTGAGTTCCCTGTCAATCTTTTGTCTGTTAGTGCCATCATCAAAGCTCTAAACTGTAAAATCGAGTTCTTTGATCATTGTATTTTGTAGGATCTTCAAATAGGGAAAAGGATTAGCAGTGGTAGATTGCATGAATAACATGATGACTTGTATATATTAGATGGAATTCAAAACTCTGGTCAAGCCTTTTTTGGGGAAAGTAAGGATGTCAACCAAGAAATAATACAGTGGCATAGACAGTTAGGACACCCATCATTCTTTGTTTTGAAGAAGTTATATCCCGATTTGTTTTTAAGGACTTGATTTAAATCTTTGTTCTGTGTTGCGTGTGAATATGCCAAGCATACTAGAAACTCTTATCCTGTGAGTGATAATAGCAGCACAACTCCATTTATGACTATTCATTCTGATGTATGGGTCCTACTTCTTTGTCTGGTAACTAATGATTTGTTACTTTCATTGATTGCTGCACTAGTATGACTTGGGTATATTTGTTAAAGGCGGAATGGCCTAAATGGCACCTATACTTGTGCCACTTTGTCATGCCGGTCCCCAAACTTAACAATTTTCTAATTGAACACTTATACTCCTTCAAACCGTGTATAATAAATGCTTATGACAGAAGACTGCCGGTGCTTGTAATACAATCTTCTACACGTAGGACGCCACGTCAAGAAAATTAACCCACGTAGGCTTCAGGTCGCCACATAGGAAAATAAAATGGGAAATGATTATTAACCCCCAAACCCAAATTTTTTCCTCATTTTACACTTACCTGCTTAGTTAGAGCTTAGAAAGTATTGAACCACTTCTGTCTCTCCTATCTTCTCCGTCACCGTTGCCGGGATTTCCATCATCGCAATTGTTATCGAAGTTTCTGGGATAAGTTTCTTCATCTTTTATCTTTATTGATCTTCATTTCCCTTAATATATGGGGCTTTTGCTCTGTTTAAGGTTTTTCTGGGAAGGCTGGGTTAGGTCGTAAATGCTGTTTAATTTTTCTCAATATATGGGACTTTGCTCTGTCTCGTTACATTTTGAAGTGAAAACCCTTTTAAATGTGGTGTCATGGATGTAATGGCATATATGGTTATTCCGTTTAGTTTTTGGTTTTTTTTTGTCAAATCAGAATTTCATTTTAGATTCATGCATTTTTTTTGTGAAGTTTGTTTGGTCTCGTTCTTGTTAGTGGTCCACCAGTGTATTTCTGAATATTATAAGGTATTATGGAGACGAAAAAGAAATCTTGAAAGCTTTTTTACTTAAAAAATCTGTCTTTTTTGTTGGTTTATTTATGGAGTTGTGTAAAGGTGCAACTTTCGATAACAAATAGTCATTGATAACACTGTTTTTTTGTTATTTTGAAGGTATGAGAACAAGAAAATGGCTTCAAGCCTAGTTAACCTACTAATCCACCACAATGGTAATTTTGTATCAGACCCTGAGCTAAATGAAAATGAACTAACTTGTCCTCAATTAGCTAAAGTTGATGTTGTGAGCTGCATATTATGTTGTTTCACAAGTTTGCTAGGAACTTAGGATTTTAGAAGTTGATTTGCTTGGATGCAAAGTTAACAAAAGGGGTGGCTATTACATTTTAAGAACATATGTTGATGTGTTAAAGTTTCTTAATACATTGAAAGATGGTGACTTTGTCGATGTTTGTATTGTACATGTAATTAGTAATCATATTCTTGTTGAGGACATAACTTAAATGGCCCCCACTCCAAAAACACATGGGCATGAAAACGGGTTAAATGCTATGGCGGATGTGTTACCTCCCAACAATGATATAAATAAGACTGAAAATGACAAAGATAAGGGTAAGGGAAAAGATATAAATGGAGAGATAGAAGAATCAGATGAAGGTGAAGGTAATAACTTCTCATCCTATCACCTTCAAACATCAAAATCTGATTTTGATGAGGACTTTGATGATTTTGAAGAGTATGACACACTGTTTGATATAGATGAGAACATTGAAGAGTGTAGTGATCTGGAAGATGACTTAGCTGAAATTAGACAGTCTAAAATCAACAAAAAAAATAATGCCCAAGTAAATGTAGATGAGATACCATCTGGTCCAGTTGGTATAGATTCTGGTTTTTGAAGATATGCATAAGAACAAAAGGGGAAAATATGAAGGGAAACTAGGAGGAGATGACTAGTATTTTGACAGCTCAGATCCAAGTATTGATGATGAAAGAGAACTTGTTGGCCCTGATGAAGTGAGGGATGCACCAGCTACGAATCCAAGTAAGAAGGTCTATTATGACACAAGTTGCAAAAAAATATTATTTGAACTGTATATGATATTTGAGAATGTTGTACAGTTTAGGAAGGCATTGCAGACCTATTCTATTCAAAAAGGTGTGAACCTTAAGTTGAAACCTAATGAGAGGGAAAGAATTAGGGCAAAGTTCACAAAGAAAGGTTATTCATGGCATATTCTTGGCAGCATAGAAGGTAGCATCAGGTATTTTAGGGTGATTACATACTACCCTGTCCACAAATGCTACAAGACGACAAGGAACAAGATGTGTAACACATGTATTGTAAAAAACTTCAAAGATAGAATAATCAGTGAGCCTCAAATTATGCTTCATCAAATTCAAGCCTTAATTAGGAAAGCATATGGTCTGTATGTGAGTAAAGCTTCCTGCAGAAGGGCAAAAATGATAGTTATGAAAGAGAATATGGGTGATTACAAGAAAGAATTTGCTAGAATTTGCTTTCCTGCATTTCCAAGGATGGAAATAATCAAATGTACCATGTGGCTTGGTTTATCAGATGTCTAAAACATGATCTGAACTTGACAGAAACTGAAGGAGAAGGGCTGACAGTCATGTATGATATGCAGAAGGTATGTTTATGTATTAAAGTGTAATTGTTTTCATTTATGTTTACGTTATAACAATATAATGTTGTTGATTGTAGGGTCTTCATCTAGCAATAACTCAGTTATTGCCAAATGCTGAGATAAGGTGGTGTGTTAGACATATCTGGGCCAATTGGAAGCAAACTTAGCCTGGTGAGGAAAGAAGGAAAAAATTCTAGCAGTGTGCAAGGGCTACATTTGAAGTTTACTTTAGCAAGAAGTTGGATGAAATGGACTTGCTGGGGGGAGATATTGTTCAAGACTTACTGAAATATAACAAGGAGAAATGGTGTAAGGCATACTTCAAAGAACATAGTAAGTGTGATATAGTGGAGAACAATATGTGTGAGACATTCAATAGTTGGATATTGGCAGCTAGGCCTAAATCTATCATTACTATGTTAGAGAAAATTAAAATCAAGTGTATGGAGAGGATAAATAGCATGAGAGAGTTTTCTGGAAAATGAGTAGGTGATATATCACCCATGGCTATGAAAATACTTGGAGAGAATGCTCAAAGGGCAGCAAAATGTGAAGTCAAATTTAATGGTGAAACATGGTATGAGATCCAGGATGGACCATATAAACATGTTGTTGACTTTAGGAGGTGTTCCTGTACTCGTAGATCATGGCAACTCAAAGGAATTCCATGTGCACATGCAATTACAGCAATGCATTATAAGAATTATGAGGTTGAGCCATATGTTGACCATTGGTATAGGAAGGACACCTACCTTAAGGCATACAGCAGATTCATTCAACCTTTAACTAGTATGAATTTGTGGCCAAAAAGCACACTGCCAGCTATTGAGACACCTGTTATAACTGCAATGCCAGGAAGGCCAAAGAAAAAAAAGGAGAAAAGTTGCTGATGAACTAAAGAAGAAGTTTAGGAAGGGTACAAAGATAAGGAGACAAATGAGATGTTCTTTGTGCAAGATTCTTGGACATAACAAGAAAGGATGTCCATCAACAATAAGTATTAATGTTCTTTGAGCTCATTATCAGATGAATTCAATTACTAATGTCTGTTTTATTATGTGTATGCATAGAAACCAAAGGGGAAGGGATGGAATTAGTTCAGTTGGAGGTGAAAATGCAGAAAATGCTTCATCAACAGCAGTAGGTGGAAGGGCTAGAACTAGTGGAAGTGCATCAGTAGCAGCAGCTGGATCAGCAGCAGCATCAGCTTCAAATATGGAAAGTGACACCTTCAATCAACCAATCACTTATCCAAGCACACAACAATCAACTAATGTTGCTGGATGTCCAAAAAGAAAGACCAATGAGCCTAGAAGAGGTGGTGCAAATGCAGGGTCTAAGAAACCAAAGGCAGCAGGATATGGTCTGCTATTTGATTCAAGTGGCATTGTGATTCAAAGGGTAAATATTTCCACTTAATTACATAGTCAACAGATTGGTTTGCTAGATAATCCCTCACCCAAAACCTTTTATCTTTGTGCAATCTGGAACTACTGACAGAGTAGTACACAATCCTTCTACACTCATAATTTCTGCCCCTACCAACATTGAACTTAGGTTCAAACCACCTGGACTAAAGTGGAAGGGTCGAGCTGCAGTTACACAAAGGCAGCTGCAAGAACAGAGTTATAGAAGGGCAAACTCTGGTACAACCACTCAAGCCACACCAAAGACACAATCCATCACCAAGCAACCAAGCCACAACAAACATTAATTGAAATGATCAACTGATATTTTGAAGACTTAATGATGGATGTTTTTGTTAACTGCCTATGGTAGACAATATTTTGTAAAGCTACTTCATTATGGATGTTTTTGCTGACTGCCTATCGTAGACAATATTTTGTGAAGCAACTTCCTTATTTTGGATGTTTTATTAACTACTTATAACAGGCCATGATATTAGTAGTGGAAGTATTGTTGCTGTAATGGTAAATTACAATTTTTCGACTTGAATGTTCCTTTTGTCAATATATTCCATGAATAAAATTTTACATCAACACAAAATATGTATCCTAAACCCAAGAACCTAAGAAAGTACGCTATCAATCCTAAACACATAACATAAGAGCTAACATTAGAACAACTACAACCGCAATTATAATACCAGCAAATCTGAACTTCGACCTTCCTTGTCTTCTCTGACGATAGCATCGATCACTCTTCTTAATAAGACCCGCAGGAAGAGTCTTGTAGTGTTCTTCCTTAATCGCAGGATCAACATATCGGAAAAAGCCACAACCTTCACCAATCTCATATCTTCGGCAGCCCAGGAACCTTCTTCCAGGATTGGTGGGTGTTCGTGACATTTTAAAATCCGTAGCAACTCCACAATAACACAAAGGTTCCTTCTTCATTGCTGAAGGTGAATACATGGAAATAGTTTATTTCTTGCCGGAGAAGAAGGAAAAAATCGACCTTCAAAAGAAAAGGAGATGGCAGAAATTGATGAGCAATGAAGAATCCCAGCAAAGAAATTCTATTTTTCACTGTTGAAACTAACACAAAAAAGAAGAAGGCATCATATTTGGATAGAAATCAGCTTCTGTAATGTTCAACAATAGAGAATAAGGTAGAAAGAAAAAGATGGATGTTAAATAGGCCACATTATTACTGTTAGGGCTTTTTCAACTGCCCCCACGCCCCTTACAAGCATGTGAATCACGCACTAAAGTCAAATATGACACATAGGATCAGCCTCCTGTCATAAGCATTTATTACACACGGTTTATAGGAGTGTAAGTGTTCAATTGGCAAATTGTTAAGTTTGGGGACCGGCATGACAAAGTGGCACAAGTATAAGTGCCATTTAGGCTATTCTGCCTTTGTTAAAAGCCAAAAGTGAAGTTTTCTTCTATTTTCAGTCATTTCATAAGATGATTTGTAATCAGTTTGATGCCACAATAAAAATCTTGAGAATTGACAATGGCCGCGAATACATAGATAAAAGATTTGGTGCTTATTTGGAGTCCAGTGGGATAGTCCATCAGACTAGTGGTCTTTACACTAGTACACAAAATAGGGTCACTGAAAGAAAAAATAGGCATCTCTTAGAAGTAGCAAGATCTCTTATGTTCACCATGCATCTACCAAAACTTTACTAGGGGATGCTATTTTAGTGGCTGCCTATCTTATCAACAAAATGCCACTTAAAACCCTCAATTTTCAAAGTCCTCTGGAAGCTTTAAAGGGTAAGAAGAATATACTGACCAAAGGTGTTTGGGTGTGTTTACTTTGCCCACACTAGAAATTCTGGGAAACTCGATCCTAGAACTATAAAGTGTCTTGTCATTGGGTATTCTCCGACATGAAAAGGTTACAAATGTTATCATCCTTTCTAGGAGATCTTTTGTTAGCATAGATGTTACCTTTCGAGAATCTGAGCCCTATTTTAGTATTACCTCATCACCTCTTCAGGGAGAGAGCAGTAAGGAGGAAGAGGTGATTCTACCTAGTACCATTACTGGACCTCTTGATGACACTGTCACAGGGTAAAGTGAAATTGGAGAAAGAATTCAGGGGGAGACTATTGGGCGTTTGGATAAGCCTTATTTAAAAACTTACTCAAGGAGAAATAGAGTAGAAAAAGCCATCATGCAATCTACCAAAGCTGAACATTCTTCTACTAGCGAATTATCTACATTTTCTAATGAGTTAGATGTGCTTATAGCTCACAGAAAAGGAGTTAGATCTTGCACCACCAAATACCCTTTATCTAACTTTGTCTCCTACAATTTTGTCTCCCTCCTATAGAGCCTTTGCCTTGTCTATTTCTTCTGTGTCTATTCCCCAAAATGGAGGAAAGATTTTGCAAATCCTAAATGGAAGAAAGCTATGATTGAAGAAATGAAGGCCTTGTCAAAAAATGAGACTTGGGAACTTGTCATTTCACCACCAGACAAGAAGTTGGTTGGCTACAAATGGGTCTTCACTGTGAAGCACAAAGCTGATGGCTCAATTGAATGATTCAAAGCAAGATTGGTGGCTAAGGGATCCACTCAGACTTATGGAGTGGATTATCAAGAGATATTTTTCCCTGTTCCTAAGATGAACACTATTAGAATTCTTTTATCTTGTGCAGCTAATCTTGATTGGGACTTGTAACAATTTGATGTGAATAATATGTGAGAATGCACGGGAGAAAAATCTATGATCGATATTAATTGTAAATCAATGAACCCTATTTATAAGTATTCATAATATATAACCTACTCCTAATACATACGGTACTATGACTAACTACATATATAATCACATAGCTACACTCCCCCTCAAGCTGGTGCATACAAATCATATGTACCAAACTTGTTACATATATAACTAATACGAGGATCGGTGAGGGACTTGGTGAAAATATCTGCAAGCTGATAATTCGACTTCACAAACTTTGTAGTAATTATCTCCGGAGAGTATCTTTTCTCTGACGAAGTGACAGTCAATCTCAATATGTTTAGTTCTCTCATGGAACACCAGATTCGGTTCAATATGAAGGGCAACTTGATTATCACACACAAGTTTCATTTAGTTGATCTCACCAAATTTTAACTCTTTGAGCAATAGTTTGATCCAAACTAGCTCACATGTTTCCATAGTCATTGCTCGATATTCTGCTTCTGTATTAGACCGCGCAACGACATTTTGTTTCTTGCTCTTCCAAGACACCAAGTTACCTCCTACTAAAACACAATATCCAGCCGTAGAACGTCTATCAGAATGTGATCCTGCCAAATCAGCATCTGATTATCCAACGATATGCTCATGGCCTCGATCGTCAAACAATAGTCCTTTGCCAGGAGCTCATTTTATATACCGAAGAATGCATACAAATGCATCCTAATGACTATCACATAAAGAATCCTTAAATTGACTTACAACACTCACAGGAAAGGAAATGCCAGGTCTAGTCATTGTGAGATAATTTAATTTACCAACCAACAATCTATATCTTGCAAAATCGCTAAGCGGCTCCCCCTGCCCTGGCATGAGTTTAGAATTTGGATCCATACGAGTGTCAACAGGTTTACAGCCTGTCATTACTGTCTCCTCAAGAATGTCTAAGGTATACTTATGTTGTGAGATCACAATACCTGAGCTAGATTGAGCGACCTCAATACTCAGAAAATACTTTAATCTGCCCAGATCCTTAGTTTAAAAGTGCTTAAAGAGATGTTGCTTCGACTTAGTAATACAATCCTGATCACTGCCGGTGATAACAATATCATCAACATAAACCACCAGATAAATACAGAGATTTGAAGCAGAATGCCGATAAAACACAGAGTGATCAGCTTCACTACGAGTCATGCCAAGCTCCTGAATAACTATGTTCAAACTTACCAAACCAGGCTCGAGGAGACTGCTTTAGATCATAGAGGGACCGGCGCAACCAGACATACAAGGCCACTAGACTCCTCCTGAGCAACAAAACCAAGTGGTTGCTCCATATAAACCTCATCCTTAAGGTCACGGTGGAAAAAGCATTCTTAATGCCCAACTAATAGAGAGGCTAATGGCGAACAACAGCCATGAATAGAAAAAGGGGGGCTGATGCTATTTTAGCCGAGGGAGAGAAAGTGTCACTGTAATCGAGCCCAAATATTTGAGTATACCCTTTGGCAACAAGACGAGCCTTAAGTCGATCAACCTGGCCATCTGGACCATCTTTGACTGCATACAGAACGACAACCAACAGTCGATTTACCCGAAGGAAGAGGAACAAGCTCCCAAGTACCACTCGTATGTAAAGCAGACATCTCGTCAATCATAGCTTGTCGCCATCTTGGATGAGACAGTGCTTCACCTATAGACTTAGGGATGGAAACAGAGGACAAAGACGATACAAATGCATAATGGGTTGATGAAAGACGATGGTAACTTAAACCAACATAATGGGGATTAGGATTAAATGTGAATCATATATCTTTTCGTAGTGCAATCAGTTGACTAAGAGGAGACAAGTCCGCAGTATTAGCAGGGTAGGGTGCATGACGTGAATCAGGTGGGCCTGATGTTGGGCACGAACGACAATGATAAGTCAGGAGTAGTGAAGTTGCAGAAGGTTGAACTGGACTAGGAGGTTGAACTGGACTAGGTGGTGGAACTGGAGTTATAGGCGATGGAGCTGCAACTGGAGTTGTAGGTAGTGGATCTGGAGTTGTAGAGGAAGATGAATGGGAGATAGTGACTGAATCTCCAAAAGATGGAACTAGTAGCACCTTCGAAATATCTAAGTGATTACCTGAACCTGTGAAGTATGATTGGATTTCAAAGAAGGTAACATCAACGGACATAAGGTACCACTGGAGTTCAGGAGAATAGCATCGATACCGCTTTCGCGTTCTCGAGTAACCTAGAAATACACACTTAAGAGCACGGGGAGCTAACTTATCTTTTCCTAGAGTAAGGTTATGAACAAAACACGTGCTCCTAAAGACACGGGGTGGAAGAGAGAACAAAGGTAAGTGAGGAAACAAGACAGAGAATGGAACTTGATTATGGATAGCTGAAGATGCCATACGATTAGCAAGATAGCAAGATGTAAGAACTGCATCCCCCCAAAAACGCACCGGGACATGATACTGTATGAGTAGGGTACGAGCAGTTTCAATAAGATGTCCATTCTTTCTTTCAGCTACCCTATTTTGTCGAGATATGTACGGGAAATATGTTTGATAAATAATCCCATGAGAGTTCATAAACTGCTGAAATGGGGAAGATAAATACTCTAGGGCACTATCACTATGAAATGTGCGGATAGAAACCCCAAATTGATTTTGAATTTCAGCGTGGATGGTCTGGAAAATAGAAAACAACTCAAATCGATTTTTCATCAAAAATATCCAAGTACACCTGGAATAATCATCAATGGAACTGACAAAGTAACGAAATCCCAAGGTAGAACTGACCCGACTAGGACCCCAAACATCTGAATGAAGTAAAGTAAAAAGTGACTCTGCTCGATTATCAAGATGCCGAGGGAAATGGGAGCGGGTATGCTTATCGAGCTGACATGACTCACACTCTAGAGTGGACAAGTGAGATAAACCAGATACTATTTTCTGAAGTTTTGGCAAACTAGGATGTCCCAACCATTTATGTAACAAATCTAGTGAATCAGTAACAGGACAAGTTATTGAAGGAAGACAAGATGTGAGTCCATGTGATTTTGCAAGGATAAGGTAATAAAGTTCATCTGGTTCATGTCTGGTACCAATGATCCGCCCTGTACTGCATTCCTGTATAAAAATAAGGTCATCAAGAAATAAAATAGAGCATTTAAGTGATTTGGCTAAGGAACTAACGACTATGAGATTAAAAGGACTACCGGGAATATAGAGAACTGAATCTAAAGGTAAGGAAGGAAGTGGACTTGCTTGACCTATTCCAGTTGCCATGGTTTGAGACCCGTTGGCAATTGTGACTGTTGGAAGAGATTGAGAATATAAAATAGTAGTAAAAAGAGATTTGTTACCAGAGATGTGAACAGATGCACCTGAATCAATGACCCAAGACTCAAAGGATGAAGATTGGGAGACACAAGTTATACTATTACCTGTTTGAACCGCGGAAGCTATTTATGAAGATGTATGTTTGCATGCTTTGTACTGAAGGAACTCGATATAATCCGGTAGAGAGACCATCCAACTATTCATAGTATTGGATACCATTTTGCTACAACCAATTTCTCAAAATCTTGACTAAAGTTGTATGTTTAACCTTGGAATGCCAAATCAGAACACTTATTTTTTTTTCTTAGTCAGATGGAGTAGAAAATAAAGGTCTTCACTTGAAATAGTAGAACTCAATAACTCCTATGGGAAAACGGATGAAATAGCTGGGAAAACACTGTTCACGACAGGAAAAACACTGTAGCTCATTGGAAAATACCAAAGTTGTCGGATTAGAAAAAAAATTATATGGACAGGCTCAGAATAACCTCCCGAGAAAGCTGTCCTAAAGAAGCTGGGCCAAAAATGGCCGGAAAAGCCCGCACGCGCCGGCACAGCGATCGTAGGTCTCGCCGAAAAATTCACTGTCAGCGGCGCGTGACAGGTATTCTAGCGGAGATTTTTTTCAAGGTTGGTCGTCGGAGGGTGATCTACCTCATAATTGTGTTGGTTTTTGCACAATACCGACAAAAAGGAACTTTTAAATCGGACAGACCTGCAGTCACCGAAAAAATTTTCGGTTAACTGATTTCTTCTTCTCGGAGTCGCTGGTATTTTTGCACAGCAATGAATCTCTCATGTGAGCTCTGATACCATATGAGAATGCATGGGAGAAAAATTTATTATTGATATTAATTGTAATACCATGAACCCTATTTATAAGTGCACATAATATATATAACCTACTCCTATTACATACGAGACTACGACTAATTACATATATATTCACATAGTTATTCTAACATAATGCATTTCTTCATGGAGACTTAGAAGAAAAGGTCTATATGGAGATTCCTCCTGGATTTGATACTACACAGAGTCAAGGAAAGGTATGCAGATTGAAGAAAGCCTTATATGGACTGAAGCAATCCCCCAAAGCTTGGTTTGACAGATTCAGCAAAGCAATGATCTCCTTCGGTTACCAACAAAGCAATGCTGATTACACCCTCTTCATGAGACGTCAAACGGATAAACTCACTCTTCTCATAATTTATGTTGATGACATAGTAATGACAGGAGATGACAAAGATGAGATGGCCCGATTGCAAAAGTTGTTGGCACATGAATTTGAGATCAAGGATCTAGGAAAATTGCGATATTTCTTGGGAATTGAGGTTGCTGGATCCAAAAAACGAATCTTTATTTCTCAAAGGAAGTATATTCTGGATCACTTGAAAGAAACTGGTATGATAGGTTGCAGACCCGCAGAATCGCCCATTGAAAGCAATCACACGTTACAAAGCGGAGTTGGAGAATCCATTGACAAGGAGAGATATCAAAGGCTGGTTGGAAGACTCATTTATCTCTCCCACACTAGACCAAACATAGCCTATTCACCTGGTGAGTTAGTTCATGCATGATCTCCAAGATCCTCATATGCAAGTTGTCTTTCACCTTTTGCGGTATCTGAAGTCTGCTCCAGGGAAAGGTCTACTTTTATCCAAACATGATCACCTCCAAATAGAAGCCTTTACAGACACGGATTGGGCTGGATCTCTAGATGACAGAAGATCAACATCCGGTTATTGTACGCTCGTAGGAGGAAACTTGGTTACTTGGAGAAGCAAGAAGCAAAATGTAGTTGCTAGATAAAGTGTGGAGGCAGAATATAGAGCTATGGCCCAGCGTGTTTGCGAGCTGCTTTGGCTACAAAAGCTACTACAGGAATTGAGACTGTTTGAAAAAGGAAAACTTTCCTTGTACTGTGACAATAAGGCTGCCATCAGTATAGCTCATAATCCAGTCCAACATGACCGAACAAAGCATGTGGAAATTGATCGACACTTCATCAAAGAAAAAGTTAAAACTGGGTCTTGAGTTTGTTTCATGTGCCATTGGAAAAACGGCTAGCTGATGTGTTTACCAAAGGTCTCAACAAGCGAACTTCCCGTACGTTGAGTTGCAAGTTGGACACGTGCGACATCTTTGCACCAACTTGAGGGGGAGTGTTGATTAGCATGATTCAAGGAGACTTGATTTAGGAGTATTGATGAGCATGATTTCAAGAGATTTGATTATATTTAGGAGATTCGATTTTATTCTGATTTTATTTGATTTGATTTGATAGTTGGATTGATTGTATAAATTTATTTTATTTCCTTAATTAGCATAAAGAGCTTTGTATAAATTCCCTTGCTCATGGGATGTAAACACACACAAAAATACAAAAAGCCTTTTCTTCTTCTTAAACTCCACAGTAACAAAAAAGGAAGCAATTGCTGCTCGATTTCAAATATGTTCCTTTAGTCCTTTCCACATTGCACACTGCAAAATGCTGGCTCCTCATCATTAGGCAAATTGATTCGTATTCAGAAAAGCCGTTAGATTGCCTTGATTACATGTCTAGCTTCTTAGGCGCGCACCAAGTTTTGGCACCTTTGTCAAGAAAAATAAGACCTGACATAATTAGAATTCTAACACATATGTTGTAAATGCAATCTTTTGCCTCAATTCAGGTTCCAAATAAGTACTAGTTGCAGCATAAATGTCAAAGTTTACAGTCGTTTGATAAATTTCAGGAATCAGGCCTAATACTAGTATTCTAAACATGGTATTTGAGGCAATAACTTTCTCTTGATTGTTAATTACCGCTTCTTCTATCAGCAAGCACCTATGTTACTGTAACCACAAGAACAGGTTTTACTAGGAGAAGAGAACTACAGTGCGTGTAAACATATTACCTCTGTATATTTATTTTGATGAAGATACCTCTGTATATTTATCAGATGCACATTCACCAACCAAAGGATTTAGTAACTGACTTCAACAGCTAAGCTCCCTTCCTTTCTTCTATAGATGGTTTATCATCTGAGTTTCTCAGAATCTCGATCATTTTGAAAGGAGAACATTTTCTTAGCATGGAGCAGAAGTAAAGATGCTAAAATGTTTTAGGATTGAAAACTGAGTAAACATGGAAGCCCCTTTAACCAATTATTTTGAAAATCTATATACGTAAAAGAGTACAATGGATGCTTGTCAGTATGAAAACCCTGAGAACTTCTCAAATTACCTTATGATAAACGGTACAGACATTGAGGTGTCGACAGCCTCTGCACATATTTGGATTCTGCATCAAAGAAAGAAGTCACCAGAATAATAAGTTAATAATATCTAGAACATTTTGTTAAATGAGTTCCTCTTGGTCAGGTAATAAGCTAATTCAGTTTTCTGATCCCTTTTATGGTGTTTACTTATAATTAAGGCGATAAATGATTGTGGCCTGGGAAAGTGGTGGAAGATGACAACCATGCTTAGGTCTCTACAGGAAGAACTAGTATTCAGTACTAATTATGAAGGTGTACTCGGAATGAACTACACTTAGCGGGCAAAACATTCACCTCTATGAAGACAACTAAACCAAGGGGAGGGGGAGGATATATTTCAGTAGAGATTTTTATGTGGTACCAGAGAGAACAGGTTACAGAATACAATTAAGAGCCTTTTAACCTAAACAATTTCTATAAACTTACAGGACTGTGCACGAACAGAATATAATAAAAGGACACAAGGAAATGTGGGCTCTGAATGCTTAGTGGACAATACGCCATTATGTGGAAACTGATCAGCCACATATTCAATGACTAGACAGTACTAATGCATAATATTAAGTTCTAGCAAACACTATCTGTATTTAACCCAAGTATAACAGGATGAAACGGAGATACCTTACCTGTAACATTGGTGGCAGTTGTTGAGTTATAGTGGTCTTGAGAAGATCATTTGCAAGTTCATTATGGTGCATTATTAGGCCAACCAAGTCAGATCTTCGAACAGTAATTCCCTTAAAAAATGAAGTGTAATTTAGAAGGTTGCAAAGAAAAAAGAAAGAACGCAATCTTTATAATTCTTACAGATGCTAGTTTTCACCTACTTATCAAAATCAAATGCTTGATTTACCTGTGTATGATCTGTGTGCAGATAATACAGGAGAGCATGTCCAATATGCTGCGAGTATCTAATTAAGAGAAAAATAGATGGCAATAAGATGAATCTATGAAGAACTAAAGGAAAATCTACATGGCAGTACAGCATATGCCAACAGTAGGTGAATAATTATGCAAATAGGCAGGGCTCGGTGCACCTTTCTGACATTAGAAAGGTATACAGCATCACTTGAGCATTATGTTCCATAGCTGTCTGCAGAATGTAATGCCAACGATAGCCTAGAGGTTAGGTGCCTAGCAAGAACATGTAAAGTGGAAAATTATCATTACTTCACAACTAAGTGGTACTATTATGCAAATGCTCAAAAAGTCTTGCCTGTCCATTTGTTGCCTTCCCAGTTTTAAATTCGAGAGGCATAATCATCTCATTATGTTTACTGGTGTTGAATTTTACATTTGCTCGCAAGGATGCATCAATCATGCCTTTCAACCCATATTTTGTGGCCTATGCCATTTCTTCAATATCAAGTACCTATATTTAAGGACATCCAAAATGAAAAGAATATAAACTCAGGGAGGATAGACAGACTGGACAGGGTGAACCATGTTATATGCATTTTCAAAACAATTATAGGTGAATATATGTTCTTGACATGTAAGTAATGTTTGTCCTTTGTTTTCCAGAAAAGAAGGGTTTGTCATGTAGATAAAGCTACAAAGCACCAGTAGTTTTGCATCATGTTGCAGTTTATTCTCCTTTAAGACAAATAATGTCCTTCAGAAAAAACTGCTCAATATCCAGTCAAAACTAATAAATCAGGCATAATCTTGGTTAAAGAAAGCAATCCCGAGTGCATATAGCTAACTGAACTGAAGCACAAATCCTGTAAACCACTTGGGGAATGTAATATTAGTTAAATGTTAGATTAACATGTTCCATAGGTTGCTCATTACTAGACATCCTCTAACAATCTCGCTGCCATAAACTTTACAAACACAATTTATATCTGATGTCCCATAAACTCATCATTAATAATGAACCTTTTCTTTTTAAAAAATCTTAACGTTATACTTTAGGAGGACAATTTACATGTACTTCATATTCCAGTTGCGACACTACAGTATAGTAGATAGAGTGTGAATTAAATTTCAATTTGAGGTTGCTGTGTGGAAAGCTTGTCGATTATTTCTTTATTTGTTCATCACAAATCATAAATACAAAAAGACACTAATGTTAGAGATAAATGTGTTCAATTGGAATGAACCATTCCTAATGATCATCCTGATGTGGTTAATGCTTTGTATATCATAAATATTTGCAACATATGCTTCTGAGAACTAACACAGTTTGTATCTCAAGATTATTAAATTATTCAAGATGGATAGCCTTAAAAGATATACATTGCAAGTATTAACTCAAGCCTGCATTACCAAGAAAGATAGAAGGAGGTTCCTTACTTCAGATACTTTAATCTTCTTAACTCCATCTTCACTTCCAAAATCAATACTTGGGCCTTCTGAAACCTAAAATAATTTAAGCTCATAAATATGTTAGGTAAACAAGGAGAGAAATTATATCAATGTGGGAACAACTGTGAGAATGGGCACAAATTATAATCAAGATGAACTGAGAATCAAACACAAAGAACTAGCCACCAACGAAGTAGAAGATAGTGATGGACATGGCAAAAGGAGAAGTGTTGCCCATGTTACATGGATCCTTCAAAAAAAAAAAAAAAAACCACTGCACCAAAGTCGATCCAAATTAATAAGGGCATGGGTGTGAGATATCACCGCACTTGGTTAATTCGCCTAGGCTGCATCGGCTACAACTATGGCCGAGAAGCATAGGTTGGCTGTGTTTTTGGTATCAAATTTTTGGTTTTACATAAGTATTCAGATACAGTATTCTGAAAAATTGTAATTGTATGTGAGATACCTATGGAATAAAAGCTTAGATATTTAAAGCAATTTATTTGTATTTGTTTTGTCGGATGATCTTTCAAATGAATTAGTCATATAAATATATATGTTATACTATACATTTATTAGTGGTATCTCAGCACTCGTACCTGACCACCTTTCCTAATTTCCCAATCCTAAGATTTAGGTGATGACATATCATACTTCTAGATCCGCACCCATACAACCACACTTGTATCCATCTATCACACATTTTGGTTGACGTGAGTTGACTAAGAGGAGGACTAGCCTATGTACAAAGAATTTGGAACATAGTACTTTGGAGATGGCTCTAACTATGCTTTCTTTAGGTACCGTATCCTTTTTATTTTGCAATTGTTTCGTTTGGGTTTTACAAGTGTTAGCACAAAAATTGTAAACAATCCATAAACCATCACCTTTCTGAAAAACGAAGAAGACATGTTCTTGATAGGACTGCATGCTTTGTTGAACAAGTAGCCTAATTTAATCTAAGTCTAACAAGTTGACACCATTCTAAAGTTTCAAAATCACAACCCCACCTTTCAGCTTAGTTACTAATGGCCTCAAGATAGTGTTTAACAACAATTCAGGCTTAATAAAATATGTAGCCATTTACCTCTGAATATTGGAAGGAACGTATCCAATTCAGCAGTTTTGGAATTGCCTCAATCAATGTCTTGTGAGTATCATTTTCATCAACTGCAATTACCACAAGTTTGAGAAGTTTCAGCATTGAAAGGAATGGACAGTTTAAGTGCTTTACCGTAGACTTGTCGTTGAGAATCATCTTTCCAGGACGTTTAAGAAAGCATGTTTCCAGATGCCAACGTAATAATTACGACTTCACAAAGTAGCAATTGGGAGAAACTTATGCTCCTCACCTCCACATGCATATAGGCTCTCAAGACTTTTCTGGAGCACTATCCTTGCATAATCCTCCAAGAATTCTGGTGTAGGGGACTCTCTGATCAGCCCAGCCTGGCAAAAGCGTCAGTCACTTTCAATGGCATAGCTTTATAGTACATGCATAGCAGTGAAAATTTAAACTATGATTGGAAATGCGCCTATGGCCATAGAAAGCAAGAAAATTTCATTCATAAAACCTGAAACATCTGATGCAATAATGTGCCAATCAATACTGCAGCTGAATACTCGCCAGATTTTAACCTCTCATCAAGCACAGCTCGCCTTGAGCAACTGAAACTGGAAATAACCTAACAGAGTACTCAACTTTCAAGAACAATGGAGAAAGAAGAAGAATCAACTGATAGAACCAAGACTTTGCAGAAGCTGGAACAGTGAAAGACAACATGTTGAGTAATCGAAACAAACTGAAAAATAATTGCGCTGACATACCCTTGTTCCAGAGACTAAAATATCTGGATGAACAATGAGAAAATTCTTGTCGCGGTTTATTTCACATTTTCCTTCGCTGTCAAACTCACCATGACATGAATAGTATCTCCTGGTGCAACAACACTATAGCACCTGGAAAGCAAGTAAGTTCCTCATCATAATTGTCTGTCAACAATTAGAATTACAAAGCTTAAGAAGAGACGATCTCTGGTCTCTTCCACAGAAGGTTCATACAGTCATACAGATGATGAACTATAGTTTCTCACAAGTGGAAGGTATTTTGATAAAATGAAGCAATGCAGAAAAGCGGCTGGGACTAAAACGTTGTCTGCTTTAGAATTTAGGATAAAGATGCCTTTGTAAACTCAAATGCAAAGACAAGAAAGACATAAAAGCTACCTCAACATCAAAAGACATATGATGCAAGAAGAAGGGGGACAAAACTAGTGTTTGAAAGGTCGCCCGAGTAGCAGTGTCACTGTAATCTCTGTTTGTTTAGTTCACATGATAATCTCATTGGGTCCATGACAGATCTAAAGAAGCAAATATTAGATAAAAGTTACACAATGCACATTGAGATTGTTGTTCTGCATGACTAAATATCATGACAACTGAACTGTCGGTTGGGAAAATGATGCAAGTAAGAGTAGCAAGAGTATTCGCGTTCGAGTAACAAGTTATTGTGAACAGGAAAGCCCATCCCCCATGTTCTCTACATTCTACTCTAACAGAAATAGAGGAAATTATTCAAGAGTATTGGTCCTCTTGAACGAAATAGCTTGATTGTGAATCTGTGTTTTTAAGTATATTCAGCAGATTGATAATAGATGAAATAACAGAGATTCAACTCATTACCACTCATCCCTCAATTGCAAAACACGCTCTTCTCCACTTTGTTCATTCAGTATGCGTAAAACCTGAAAGTCATCATCAGGTGTCCGTACGTCACTTGGGTTAGTGAGAAGTGAGAACTCAGAAAGGTTTTAGCAAGGGGCTTTGGCACAAACCTTGAAGGAGTACTGCTGTCCAGATGTTTCAACTTGTCCATGCTTCTCAGAAACCTGTAGTAACATATGTTTTGAAGTACATCGATCCATAATTCACATAAAGGATCTAATTAAACAAGAGAGTTCCAACTTAACTCCAATGCAAGAAAGTAGATAGTTGACTCTTTACTTTGGTCACGTGCACAAAAAATTTCTGCCGATTTCTGCAAAATGGCAGCTGGCTTAGCTGTTTCATCATGACTACGGGATGCAACTTTCTCCTCACATTTTGGTTCAACATTAATGACATCTTCTAGCACAATGGCAGCTGGCTCTTCATGACTATGGGATGCAACGTTCTCCTCATATTTTGGTACAACAGAAATTACATCTTCTAGTACAATGGAAGCTGGCTTAGCTGGTTCATGATGACTATGGGCAACTTTCTCCTTAGATTTGGTTCAACCGAAATTACATCTTCTACTTGTTCTAAAAGCTCAATCAATGCCTGAAACAGGATATAAAACCTATAAACCACGGGGACTGTCGAAGTACGACTAATTACATTTTCTGCACAAATGGGGTGAGAATGACTAACAGCATAATTACATTAGCTGAAAATGCCAGAGCAGTCAAAGACCTTTTTGTGTTGCCTTGAACCAAGCTGATCAGTAACTTCATTATTATTGACCGCATTGGCAGGCCACATTAATTGCCAGAAATCATCAGAAACATTTCTACAAGAAACGTGACAGATGTTTACTAGTATGACGATGCAGATACTACCTTATCACTGCCGTATGTCAAAGATGGTGGAGTCTGAAAAGGACTCTTGACTGCTAGTTACTTCAGTTTTGCTCTGGCAGCTTAAGTTTCCATTGGTTTCCCAGAGATCCATTACATGATCGGTGTTTCTGTTTCTCAAGCTAGCCCTATTTGAGCTTACTAATTATTATCAAGCGCCTTCAGTGGAGGTGAACAAAGCCGCTTCTCAAACTTTCTTTCTGTCCCAGGGGAAGTCTGTAGTTATCATTAATCTTATAGTATTACAATGATCTACAACAAAACATGGCACAGCATAATTGTACATTATGTTAATGTACCTTTTTCAGCGAACATTCTTGAATACTTAAGGAGTTGAAGCGTGATGAATCCGCCAACACCTTTACCATATCTGGTAATTGTTTGGACACGGCATGAAGTCGTTCATTCACTGGAGATATTCTCCATGATACTTCATCACCTCCATCATCCTGGCTTTGCTTGATCAGCTAACAAACAACAGCATATATATTAGATCATATGCAACTGACAAACAAACTTGTACAACTTTTGAATCAGTTAGATTTAATTCTTTTTCATGCTTTCTTAACCATGAATGCAACAGTCTAAGCATTTAAAACTACATACTAAAAGGTGTGTCAAGTTTATTAAAGGACTGATGGATTCAAAATCCTCCTTGCAAGATAGGGGTCAAAGAAGACCACCGACATGTCTTCAAAATTCTAAAAGCTGGACAGCCATGCAATGTCTATACAAAGTTTAGACACGTCTCTGAGGTTAGGACCCCAAACTCCCAGGTCTCCAGTACTAAGAGATTGACAACCTCGACCAAAAACAACTCTTATAAGCAAAAGTGTCCCTACAACAACCTAAGTCCTGTAGCATTGAGCAGGGAGAGAATACTTTTCTTAGTTTATCTTCTACTCTCTAATTGTCAGGATTAGTACCCAAGTCTTTAACTTTCCTGGTTCTTAATTTTACGTGAATGGTGTACCATCTGCTAGAAATTCTTCCTGCTACTTTCTCCCCATAATGGACTCAGATTAGACTTGCAACTGTTTTGGCTTGACTAAGCTTCCTGGTCCAGGAATAACCTAGTGGACATAGAGTCCGCCTTACCAGCTTCAACAGAAGTAGCACAAGAATTTGCCTTCAATGAATATCGCATACTACTGACAAATGCTACTTTAACTTCAGTGACACAGAGAACTGCGTTGCTTAAAAGTCTTTTGCGTGATGTTACATCAATGAGTTTACTCAGTAATTTCCTCCTACCCTTGCCCCGATCCGTCATAGCACCATTTCTTGTAGAATGAGCCTAAAAAGTTGCAATCTTGTAATTAATAAGTAAACAAGAAGACCCTTCATTCATATACACACGTTGAAAATTAGCTCCATCCAAGTAAATTTCACTGATGCAACTAACAATTGATGCGCCTCAATCCCAAACAAGTTGGTGTTGGCTATATGAATCCTCACTGATGATGTTACTTCCGATAAAAAGGTAAATAAATAAACAACAACAACAATAACTAGAAACAAACCATCAGAAAATAAAGATAATTACCATTCCTGGAGAAAACTTGAAGAGCTTCACAGACACTGACTTGCATAACTCAGGCCGCGTTATTTCTGCTTGATTTTTCTTTTTTCCTATTCCCGACTAAGAGATTATTGGAAAACCATTTGAGCTAAACTAAGAAGTTTACGTGTTTGAACTGGCTTTTGCAAAAATATTTCGGAGAAACAATGTTATATTTTCCAAAGCTTAGCTCTGAATTTTTTTCAAAAACACTTTGTTCTGAAATTGAAAAAATAAAGTATATTCTTAAGACACATACAATTTTAGTTTTTCGAGAACAATCAAAAAATATTTGTAGTCCAAACAATATTTCTAGTCCAGACAAAAGTGGTTATCAAAGTTTATGGTCTAATGGTTCTGGTAAAAATCTTCCATATGATAGATGTCAAAATTGATTCTCAAGCGTTGGTCCCTTTCTTTATCTCATTTCTGTTTCTCCCTTTCTAATAGAATAAATTGAAAATCACATCCAACTGAGAGTGGTCAACCATATAGATTACTACTCGTTCTTATTAAATACTAATGCACTATGTTGCTGTAAGCTATATTTTTTTCCCTTGACACAACAGCTTATTTGTTGATCAGAGTCAAAATATAAGTTCTAAGCATTTTACTTTTAACTCATAGTCTAAAGCAGAAGGCAAGGGAATAATCTTTGACACTGGACTACAATCACAGGCAGAAAAGACAATTAACATATACTAAATGTCAACATTCGAGGGAAAGGAGAGTTGACATTTTAACCAAAGTATAGGACTTTGGAGTTATAAATTTTTACATAAGGGACTTGTAATTAGCATGGACTGTGACATGCTATTTACTTAGTACTTTGAAATAATAAGCTTTAAAACCCAAGATGCAACTCAGTAGTTTCTTCTCCCTGGTACAGTTCTTACTGTTACAAGGACAACGAGCTGCTACGTGCATTAAATCAACCGATACTTGCATATCTCAAAACTGACTGCAGAGGCAAAGCAACTAGACAGTAAACTTGCTTACAAATTCCAAAATCAAGTTCACATTACTCTTCCTCTTTACAAGTCTAGTAAACCATCCCAACTGTGGAACATGTACGGGAAAATAATGTGGTGCACTTTGAGATTATCTTGCACTGAAAATTGGTTCAGCATCCATGCTTGGTTGAGTTCTTCTAGTGTACTTGAGTAGTAAACCTTCTAGAGAAAGTCCTGGTACCTTCAGATCCCTATACATTACATAATAACAGCAGAAATGGAGCATATGACATCATTTCAAGGATCAAGTAAGATGAAAGAAACAAGATTGAAATCATAGGCAATGAAATGTAAAAGCCAACCTGACAAATGGCTGCAGTTCTTTCCATTCCCACTTCGGCTTCTCCTGGAATAATTTGGAAAACCGTTCAGCAGGCATAGATGGGAGTGAAGAAACACTAAAAGCATAAATCCGAGTCTCGATCCCGAGCTTTTCTGTTAAGACTTCCCCTTCTAGCACATCAAAACTTGCATTCATCCCTTCAGGAACTTTCTTTCTCCACTCCTCCATAAATCTTTCAAGTTTCATTTTTTTCCCTCTTAAGATTACTCTGGCGAAATGCACACAAACTGGCCTCTCTTCCAACCTCCACGTACAGCCGCCTCTAGTGTCATCATCCACCTTACTTCCATAAACTTCCAAACAGTGCCTAACTATTTTCCGAGGGAATCCATCTGCTTCCAGCACACGCAAAACTTCATTTTCATTTAGAGCACTTAAAGGCCAGTCATTCAGCACTGCGTCATGCAAAAGCATGTTCAGAATCTCATCCACAAAGTTCTCATCTAAAAGTCGCCAATATCCATCTATCTCTACTGCTGAAAGAGCTCGCAACCCTGTGCACAAT
This sequence comes from Nicotiana obtusifolia, assembly GCA_002018475.1. Classification (NCBI taxonomy): domain Eukaryota; kingdom Viridiplantae; phylum Streptophyta; class Magnoliopsida; order Solanales; family Solanaceae; genus Nicotiana; species Nicotiana obtusifolia. The sequence goes on from MCJB01049431.1 coordinate 30,084, forward strand.
TCCTCGTCACTGGCTTGCACATTTTCAACAAGGTCATCCCATGCATACAAGCCCCTGTTCTTGTGCACAAATTCAGTATCCATTTGTGACACTTCATCAAAACCATAAGGGTTTTCTGAGAGAAGCAAATTGAGCTTGTCCAATCTAGGAGCAACCTCGACAAGTTCCATACTGCCAGGTACTACTTTGATGACAGAAGCAACTGTCAAATTGTCATGATGCTTTTCACTTGAGTCTGTTGAAGCTCCATGTGTGATTGGTAAGTCGGGAGGAGGTATAAGAAATACAGAATTAGAAGTTCCGACAAATTTAATGGCATAAGTTTTTGACTGGCTACAGAGAACTGCATCTTCATCTGGCTGCCCTCTTAATGTTACTCTACAGAATAAGCATAAATTTAACTCAAAACTTTAGATAGCAAATTGAAGAACTTTACAGAATGGTACAACACACCTTTGATTGAGGATATCAGGCAGGAGTTTCTCATCCAGCTCAAGAAGCATTAAATCATCGTGAGGACCAAATAGATTGTGATAAGCGATAGAGATTGATGAATTTGGTTGAACATTTAGTATTGCCTCCGCTCCTCCTTCAGCAAATGATTTTTCTGTTTCCATCTTCAGGTCCATACTTTAAAAGAAACCTTACAATACCAGCGACCCCCCAAAAAAATGTAAAAATAAAAGAAAAAAAGAGGAAATTTTTCAAAAGAAAAACAAAAGGAAGATGATCTACTTAAGGTCCCTTGTCTATAAAGTTCTTAAAAAAAATGGATCTCTTAAGCAACAATACAAAGAAAACTCTGATAAAACAAATAGGAGCACAAACAGTCCAGTGCAAGAATAGTTATCAGGGTTGAAACCCCAGATGACAACAGACCTCAAATGACCGTTTCACTTCCTTGCCTCCACACCTGCAAGACAAAACATCTGTAAAGGAAATGAAAAAAAAAAACTGAAAAGCATACTGTTCCGATAAATATGAGAACAGCAAGAAATTGATTCTTACTTGAATTTGACAAACTTCTTTTTTTTTAAGGTCGTAACTTGTTCTAGATTAAGGCAGTGACTAAATATATTATCAAGGATTATATACTCATATATTGTGCAGTTTTTATGAGCCCTGAATATAATGAGTGAGGTCATATCATCAATGAATGAGAACATCCTCCAATGATGTTTAAGAGGTACACATTGGCATCTTTTGAAAGAATGTCTATAGAATAATCAACTAAGAAAAATTATCTCCCATAGACCCCGAAGAAAAAGAACATTTTGAAGGTTGAGCTTGTTCAGGAAGTGATTGAAATAAAAAATCAGTTCTATCCTCTATGTGATCACATAAAGATTAGATTAAAAGCTCGCAGACTTAATCAGCTTAACACCATAAAGATAGGAAACTGAGCAACATGACACAATAGGGCCAACTGACTCCTGCTCTAAATGCTTATGTATGTTGCATCTAAAAGAAGAAAAAAACAAGACAGGATGATGAATTACAAGAACATGAAACATTCAAGTCAACTCAGAAAAAAAAAAATCTTATAGTTTTAAGATAAAAATCTGGGAAACATAGATTTCCAGCCGAAACTTTGATGGCTTCTCTGGATAAGCCTCTAAAGTTTCCAAGGATACGAGGCCTAAGCTTATCACATAAAATTGAAGGCAACAGTATACTTTGACAAAGTCTTCTTATCCTTAAAACACATTCTTCCTGAAACTTATACTTGAAGTTCTCTATTTTATGCTAAAGTATATAATTCCTTCTGTCACAGTTTACTTGATACTTCCCATTCTAGGAAATCCCATAACTTCTTGTACGAAACTTTGAATTCTTTCAAAAATTCATTCTTTTCAACAATGATGTAACGATAACTTCAATATTTTATTTCACTACTCTTACTAATACAGCACAAGTCAAATTAACATCCTAAAACCTTGTGATAATCAGATTATGTCACATTAGAAAACCAGCAAAAGTTAACCACACTATAATCTCAGAAGGAGAAATATCATAAATTTGAGCTAATTCTTAAAAATAACAAGATAGAGAAAAATGCAATAACTAAAATTCTCTACTAAAGAAAGCCTGAACTCTAACGAAGTATTGCCCAATACCAAATTTATACATCCAAATTCTTGTCAAAGCCCATTTCATTTCTCATAAAACAGTATCTCCAAAAACGTTTAAAGATTAGGCAATAGATTTGTTCTTACAAACGATCAGAACAAGATCTCAAACAATAGCAGCACGCGCGCACACACACACAGCACAACCCCAAAATAAATACCATATCACAAAGCAGCAAACCCAAGTTAAGATGTTCTGAAAATATCAGTAGAGAAAATTACCCGTTTTTTTCCTTTTGGGAGGCGTTAATTGTGAACTAATCTCCAATGGAGTTTGGGTAGGGTTGAAGAGATGAGAGAGAGAGAGAGAGAGAGAGAGAAAAATGAGGAGCTGTGGATTTGGAGGGAAATTTGGAGAGGAAAGACAATTTTTTATTTTTTATTTTTTATTTTTTGCGAAAAAATAGAGTTGATGGGTTGGGAGGGCCATTATTCTGGGCTGGGCTCTGTGTAAGAAAATGAAGAACATAAAGAATTAACCCAAATAGCCGCTCACCTAATTTCTTAAACTAAAAATAGTTGACGGATGTACAATATATGTAAAATTCATGTATAATATATTTATAACTGTGTATGATCAATATATAATCTATGAATACAGAATAAAAAAATTAAATAGTGAATCTGACTGGCTATTTCTGTAACAATCCCAAAGAAAATATGGGCCAACATAGGAGTTTTATATTTGGACTTAATTATAGCCTAGGCATGTGGATCAATGATTGCCTATTTAGTGAAAATAGCACGGCCTAGCCAGTTTTTGGACTGGTAATTGAAAAATAGTTACTATTTTGCTGCAATACAAAAAATTTCAGTATAATATACTGGAGATTGGTGCACCTGTATATGAACTTCCAGCATATTATGCTGGAATTCCAACACACAGAAAGTTCCAGTATAATATCCTGGAGATTGGAGCACCTGTGTATGAACTTCCAACACATTATGCTAGACTAGTATATTATGTTGGAAGTCCAGTATATTGTGCTGCAACTCCAGTATATTATGCTGAAACTCCAATATATTATGTTGGAATATTTTTCGGATTTTGAACAGTGTTTTCCTTCAGATTGATCTAAACATAAAAAGTGGCTAAATTTCGATTACTTTTGAAACTGTGACTATTTTTCAATTATCACATATAAATCTAGCTATTAATTTCTGAATTTCACCTCAAATGCTCTAACGCAAAGGGTGTTGAAGTTCCAAAAGGCTTATGACCTTGTAGTAACGAAGGAATTCCTATTGCAGTTTTAATCCTTGATTTTGGACCAAATTTCTATAGCAGTCTTAATCACTTTCTATTGCAGTTTTAATCCTTGAATTGCTTTTCTTGAGCCGAAAGTCTATCAGAAACAACCCTCTTCCTAAGGTATGCATACACACCCATAGTCCAATTGTGGGATTACACTGAATATATCGTTATTGTTTTAATCCTTGAATTATTAAATGAGTTAAGAAAGAAAAGGCACACATTTTCTTAACGGAGAAAAGAAGAAGATAATGGCTGAACAACTTATTTCGTGTTTCACAGGGAGACAATCCGGTAATAAAAAGTCATAACCTAAATTGCAATATTCCGAGTACAAATTTCAAAAACCAAAGGCCATTGTTGCCTGCGAATCATCTTACTGTTAACTATATGAAAAGAAGAAAAAGAATTCGTTCCATACTTGGAGCTATTCGTCAAATTCTTGAATATCATGTTTAGGCTTTGGCGTACTTGCAAATCCTTACATTCATCAACTCATATGTTTTAATTTTTGTGCTTAATTTTATAAATACTTATGAGCAATTCCTATCTCCAAGATGTTTCCAAGACCAAATGAATTGAAGTCTTATACCTTAAGAACGCTATATAGCCAAAGCAGAAGATTTGAGCATTACATTCTAATTGATACGATCTATTAGTCATAAAGATGTGCTAACTAACGACTAAGAAATTTTAACATAAATCACTTTCATTAATTAAGTTAATCTTAGACCAATAAAGTACGATGTCACTTGCTGTTTCTTTGATCTGAAATTTGACTGGGTTTTAGAGGAATGGGATGGGAGGTAGGTAGTGGTCAATTATTTTGGAAAAGATATAATATCGGACTGGACAAGTACATTCATATTGTGATTACATTTAAGCAGATTGAAAAAAATGGATTTGCAGTATAGTTTCTTTAAATTGATAGATTTGTTGCTGGATACTCTCAAGCATAGTGGTCCCCAGTGGTTATGAATATGAATAACAAAATTAGACGATATATCCGTTCAGATGAAAATTAATCCTGCCACTTTATTTAGACAATTCAATAGCAATTTTCCCCCCTCTCTTATAGCTGTATAGACTTGGATGGTAAAATCTTAACCTTTATCTTTAGAAAAGGATACTAGTTTCTTATACCAAAAATGACTCCCTTGGAAATTGGTGTAGACTCCTTTGGAAATTACTGCATCTTTTCAAATGGATAATAATAATTACTAAATGAGTAGTCCCTCCCTTCGGGGACGTCCGATAAAATAAATGAGTAAATTGCACATCACATCCTTAAAGAGTATGATCTCTCTTACTTTTTTCACGTTGACAAATATATATATGGAATTACAAAAAATCAAAACACAAGTCTATTTCTTGAAATTAACAAACTAAATGACTTGGTTTTAGCAAAAATATCAAATTATATTCAGGTCCACAATCAGTAATCTTAGTACCAACACAAAAATCTTTGCAGAGAAAAAGGGAGCTGCGAGGGAATTAGTTGGGAGTCGAGCCCACGCAATTTATGGCTATGTACTCCCCTCCCATTGATCTCTAAAATTCTCCTTTCACTTCACACTTATTTGGCTCGCAAATTGCACATTTTTATTTATTTGAGACATCAGGAAATTGCTTAAAATAATTACTGTAATTCGTGAGGACCACCGTTGAACAAACATTTCATTAACGATGTCACTTCTTTTTTCTCCTGGCAGATGCCATTCTCACATCAGTAAGGGCAAATATATCCCAATATTATAAGAAAATATTTAAATATACTATTCGTTATATTTTGGGTTCAAATATAGTCCTCTCGCAATACTATTGGTTCAAATATACCCTTCTTCTATTAAGTTTGTTTAAGGTGGACATCCAATTCCACGTGACACTGATATTTGACGAGGTAGATGCCACAAGGCATACTACCTCAACGCCCCTAATCCATATATAAAAGACTAAAATTTGAAATAAAATATTTTTATGGTACCGGTAATGGTGGCAATAATAATGAAGGGGAAGGAAATTTTGATGGTGGAAAAAAAAATAGAAGGGAGGGGTAAAATGGGTTAGGGGCGCTGAGGTGGCAAGCCATGTAACATCCACCTCATCAAATGTCAGTGCCACGTAAGATTGGACGTCCACTTTGGACAAACTTAACGGAAAAGGAGTATAGTTGAACCAACAGTATAACGACATGATATATATGGACTCAAAGTATAACGACATGTACATTTAAACATTTTCTGATAGTATAAGAGTATATTTGGTTCTTTTCCAATTAAAAGCTGTAACCCTTTCCCCACAGAAGTAGGAATAATGATACCAAAAATAATGATAAAAGCATTCGAATAATTTTTATTTTTTTAATTCATCGAATAATACCAATCTTAGCACTTCATTATTATCCACCGTATACAATTCGTGATAATCCTCGCATAACTAGTATGTGTATAAAAGTCTTTGCTTGGGATCTTTTCCAAGTGCAATGTTCCCGCACCCTATTTCGTTTCAGTGTTTCAACGGTCTACAGTATTATCAATATATGTGGTGTCATTTATGAATATTGAATAATCGCCAAATCTTCTGTCTCACCTTACCTTAGCTGTTAGGTTTGTGATGCATGGAAAATAAACCTAATTTTATTGAAATTGTAAGCCATATATATTTGGTAGCTGGTACCAGTTCAATTCCAACCACATATGCATTTATGTCTAGACAAATATTTGCTGGCTTCATCATCTACCTTCTTCACTGCTCCTAATGCAGCGACCTTAAATCATGGGCAAACGAGGGAGAGAGAGGTGGGGGCATGGGTGGAGCCATAATAGAAGTTATCGAGTAGTATTGGGCCAAATTTTATATGTATTAAAAAATTATTTAACAAAAAAAGAGGAAGATCGGTGCACGAAACGTCCCGCATTCACATGGGGTTCGGGGAAGGGCCGCACCCCAAGGGATGTGATGTACGTAGCCTACCCTGATATAAGTATCAATGGCTGATTCCACGGCTCGGACCCATGACCTACAACTTTACCATTGCTCCAAGGCTCCCCTTCAAAAAAATTATTTAATATGCACAATCAGACCTCTCTATAACAACATCCCTATATAACAACTATTCACTATAAAAGTCAAGTTTTCCTCAAAATCAATTTTTAAAGTTATATTTTTACCTCCCTATAACAGCTTTTTATCTATAATAGCAACAACCATATTTATAGTAAAACGCTCTTCGTAAAATTACACCTCTATAATAGCCATATAGAATCATTACGATTACTAATAATTCTAAAGATATGCACACAATCTATTCCATTAAACAAAGTTTCTATCTTACATAATATATACGACTTGAATATTTGCACATGATATCTTTTTTCAAATTTAAAAAAAAAATTAGATAGAAAATTTAATTGTTAATCTTTTAGACTATCTTCAAGGGAAATCTATTCAATACATTTTGCGGAAAATTTGGACACGAACCTTCACCAATTCAAGCGTTATATTAGTACGAGAATGAAATCTACGAAACAAGCTAAATTACAAAGTTCTTCCATCAATCTTGAAAGAATTTATTTTTCTAGATAGCTTTAAAATGTCTGCCTTGGAGTTTAAACATGTATGATTTTAGTTATGAATTTATTAATAATGCATTAGCTTTCTTCAATATTTAACTAGTGAAATATGCATATCTTTTGAGATTTAAATTTGAATAGTCTTCTTATCTTTTATATGTAACATTAGAAAAGATAAAACAATTGATTTTTGAATAAGTTTTATTTATAACAGTTAAAAAATATTTAAACATCAAATATTGTTATAGGTGTATAACAGTCATTTACTATAAAAGCCAAAAAATTATCGGAACAAACGAGGCTGTTATAAGGATGATTTACTGTATAAATAATTTCTTTCGAACCCAATAAGCAAAAAAAACTTTTAATTAAGAACCCATAAGCTTAAAATCCTGAATCCGGACACCTTTTATACATCATATGACTTGTTATCCTTGTTAGGATATATACTATTAACCATGCGGTTTGATTATAGTATTATATATTTTTTTTTTGGAACAATTGTTTATTCATTTATTCAATTCAATGAAGTCTTAATTTAAATAGATCATTTGTTCATATGTGTGCCCTTTACTTATATAGTAGGCGATTTAGTGTATGGCGCTTTAGCTCATGCGCGGAAGATTAAATTGTCGGTTCTTGTAAGTTATGAAGTTAATATTCACAATCAAAGACGAAACTGGGCAAAGTATCTTGATGATTGTAGCATAAGATTAAATTATAGTCTATCTTGATTAAGGGAATGGTTCAGTTCCAACTTCTTATGCTAGTACATTTTTATGTATTGAACGGACCAAGTAGAGATAAGTGTTTTTGTGCTGAATATATAAAACTGCCTCTCTAGCTCATTGAATGTTCTTATACTCTTAATCTTGATATGATTGTTATGATCAATGTGCTTCGTTCATTATTTTGATTTATTAAAAGGTACGACTCAACTGCGAGTTAATGTATTCCTGGTAAATTGAATAATGGCAAAGTGCATTTGTGAAATAATAATTAGTTGATAGAATCCGTGTCTTGACCATTGAGATTGATGATAGCCCTTTATGGATGCTTGAAAGTTTTCATGTGAAAACCCTGCAGGTGGATTTTGTATCCGTCAGATGAAATAAGTTAAGCGGAGGTATAAAGGATTAAATTAGTCGATGAATTAAATTGTCAGTAATTTAATTTATTTGATTGGTATTTGTAATCTTAACACGGGGAGTTAAATAAGTTTTTTTAATGAATGATTTCGAAATTAAACAGAGGAGTGCAATTACAGTTTTCTAGTGGAATAAATTGTAATTTATTGTGGTAGGATTAATCCATTCATATTCGGAATTAATACCACAATAGGAAGCCTCGTTATTAAAATCTGTGGTCCCTGCTGTTCCTGAATATTCTAGAACAAGGAAATTAAAATAGAAAATAGTATCCTTGGTGGGTTAGGAGACTGCTACACATTTTTGGTGGGTAGTAGACTTCTACACGTTTTTGGCTACACGTTTTTGGTAGGTATTAGACTCCTACACGTTTTTGGCTAGGTCTAACCTTAAAAACGTGGGTATATAAAGAAAACAAAAAAAACCCAAGGAGTATTCTTTCTGGCCGAAATTTTGCCACCCTAAGGACTATTATTCTTGAACCGAAATACTTGCCACTCAAGTATTACGTTCGGAGAGTTTCAGGATACACAGCAGAAGATCGTAGACCTGGAGAGCACGAACACTATTGAAGATTTGTGCAGTAGCTTCAAAAGGTTAGTGTTACTATCTCGTAATTGATTATATTTGTCTAGTTTACATGTAAGAATACGGTCTTGGGTGCTTGTTTCCGCTGCGTTTATATGCCTATTTACTATCAATTGGCATCAAGAGTCGTCTTACATCTAACTAGATAATGTAATACTTCATGAAACGGAAACTCTAAAATTGGTATTATTTTTTAATGCATTTATGTCATGTTAGAAACAATGATGTTTTATGAAAAAATGAAATTGATTATGCAATTTATGAATTCTGGAATCACGGATATTATTAGAATCAGTATAAATAATATGTGATATGATTGTATCTGATTTTATTTTGAAACCCTAAAACGACAAAACCGATTTTACCGAATGGTCATAGTTTTGGAATTCTGAATTTTTTGACGAACTCCAATTGACCTGAAATTTGGTAGGTTCATCGAAAACGGTCCAATGAATAATACTCACTGCTTTGTGGTGATCAAGAGCCTTTTTTGGCCATTGGGGGTCGTTTAAATGGGTTTTTGGGCGTTTTTCTGTTTTCAGAAAAAATTTTGTTAACGAAATTTTTTTATTTTAACAAATAATGGTATTAGGGTTCATTCTCTATGGTCTCCATTGTATGTAGCAGTAATATAATGAGTTTATGTGTTGACATAGGTCTTCCTCCCCATCGGATAGATTCATTATGGTTAATTACTGTGTTGTAATCCCTAGTTAATTGATAACTTGTCTTGACTCTCCATCTGAGTTACACGTTGGTTCAATGGAACTAGGGATAATTTAATGTGATATCTACCTAATATAAATTATCAGTTTACTCTCCATCTGAGTTGGTTCTGGTTTTTATGGGGTAATATATCTGGCATGACTCATATATTTTGCATGAATAGTTAAGTTTCCCAATCGAATCTAACTGTTCAGTAAGCATGATTTTATGTGTGATGTATGGTTTGAATTTTACTATTCTTTCAGCATATCTAATGATCTATTTGATGTTTATATCTCCCAGATTAATCATGTCTTCTTTCAACCCACTTACCATTATTCTGAACCAAAACAAGTTAGAGGGTCCGAATTATATTGACTGGAAACGAAACTTGGATATTGTCCTAACTGCTGAAGGTTACAAATTTGTGCTAATTGATGAGTGCCCGGAAAAACCTGGAGAGGATGCTTCGGAAGATCAGATTAATGCCTATGATAAATGGGTTAAGGCTGATGAGATGGCGCGATGTTACATTCTTGCTTCCATGGCGAATGTTTTGCAACATCACCATCAATCAATAGGGTCTGCGTACGATATGCTTGAAAATCTCAAAGAGATGTTCGGAGAGCAAAATCGTGCGGCTAAGCAGACAGCCATGAAAGCTCTTTTGAACACTAAGATGGCTGAAGGATCTTCGGTTAGGAAGCATGTACTTGACATGATGAGTCTTCTGAACGAACTCGAGGTACTTGGAGCTGTGATTGATAAGGAATCTCAAGTTGAGATTGTAATGACTCACTTTATTTCCCCGAGCTATTTTATTATTTATATTGTGTGAAATTAAGTCGAGTTAAATGTACTCGAAGTGATTGAAAGAATATGAGACAAATGGTCTCATTTAAGAAAGTCTAAGTCGCTAAAGTCAACCATGAAATTGACTTTTGAGTTAGAAGGCTCGGATTTGAAATCCGACGACTCGACTAGCTTCGGGAGAGAATATATGACT